>JACXGI010000570.1:0-127785 GCA_016801175.1 Esox masquinongy
ATTAAAAGAAATAAACACTTGAAATATATCAGTCTGTGTGGAATGAATGTATACATTATACAAGTTTCACTTTTTGAATGGAATTACTGAAATAAATCAACTTTTTGATGATATTCTAATTATATGACCAGCACCTGTATATAGTTTAGCTCTAGTCAAAATGTAACCTTTTAACACCATGAAATACTTGTCTTTGTTGCGAATAAGACATGGCTTGAGTTCTCCTAACCACACACCCTTATTTTCTTTGAGTCTCCAGCCTACAGCCACAGCGATCGCAATAGATCAATGTCCCTCCAGGGGCAACCTGATTTATTGAAATGGCTGGCAATCTGTCTGGCATGAGGAAATGTAATACAAAGACGAGAGGATATGATTCAGCATACTTTCTACAACATGTTACTGGGTAGCTTGTTCCGCAAGTGAAGACATTACAATTAAGACATTTCTCTTCTAAGTCATTTGGTGTTAAATCTGGCATGTCAGAGAGACTGTTGCCTAAATGTCTTCCCTGACGTTCTCTCACAACAGTGTTTACTATACATGGTAATTGTCAATGCAGCCATAATAGGACTGAATCTAAGCTCAGCCACAAACAACCGCAAAGTAATAACGTGCTGAGGGAATTGGCCCGAGGAGGACAGGTAAGGGAAGCTTCTCTTTTGCAAACAGGCAGGGAAATTAGGAGCTTGTTCAAGCTTCACTTTATTACCTGTCTTGACAGGGTCCTTTGACCATCTGGTTTAATTACAGGTACTGACACACTGCCAAGCTAATGGCTAGGTGTCACCCATGCAGGGGTGCAAATTAGTTTACACTTGAGAGGAACAGGGTTGTGCCACAAATCAAACAAACAGTATTGACCGCCCCCTCAAGCCTTAGCAAAATGAAGTGAACCTATTTAGTTAATCGATTTCTAGAGGGTTTGATTCTATGATTGGTCATAAAAAACCCACAAAATACAATGGAAGTGTTTGCACAGTACTCTTAAGGACGTGAAAGACCAAATTGAGGAAGGGAATTATGCTGTATCTTTCTGCAGTTTAAGAAAATCTGTAGAAAAAAACAAAGACCTGAAGCTTAGCATCCCTTCCAAGTGGCTTAGTTGACTTCAAATAACATGTGTACACATGTACACAAAGCAGGACAGAATGTTGCAACCTCCATTTGGTATTTCAGAAGCACACATTTATGAAGCCCACAGGGCAAAATCAAACAGCTGCATTCTTAACGTGCCGTGTTTTGCAACACACTGTCTGGCTGTTAACTTTATAGACGACTTGGATTCTTCTGCACACTTAATTCCTGGTGTGTTGCTGGTACTGCCCTTGCTGGTCGAACTTGACTCTTTCTGTCCAATTTCAGTTGAACATGGAATTATATATTACATTTTTCCGGAACCTGTTCGAAGAGTGTTTTTATTATTCATAAAAATACACCCATCTAAGACAAATAGTGTGTCTAGTTGTCCTCTAATACTGCATTAACTACTGCACGGAGCATGTCATGTCAAAGAGACATTTCTTTCACAATTTCACTCCAACTCAACTTCGAATTGTCTGCAACTTGTGTCCGCATTAAAAATGTATCAGCTATTCAGAACTTGATTGAACACATTGCAGCTTAACTAACTTTATTGAAGGGCTTTTTTTCTGTGGTACTGTAGCTAGGTTTCAGTTAAAATGGAGTTGTAACCTCACTGATGTTCAGGTCTAAAAATCAACCAGTCATTAGCAGACGAACAGACTGTCCTTTCTTCCAGCTCCTCTGTCATTCAGATAAACAAGCCTGAGTGCTGACATTTGATATCTTCAACACATACAACCTGTCCTAAAGGACTGAGAGGACCATGGGTAATTAGGGAGGAGTCACATGGAGGCATCGGTGCCACATGCAGATTGTCGTTCTAGCCAGTGTTCTACACTCCAGCCACGAGTTCCTCATTTGAATCTATACAAAATGAATACATTCATATTTAAGTCATTTAGCGGAAGCTCTTGTCCAGAGCGACTTAGAGAAGTGAGTCCATACAGTTTCACACCGCCCCCCTATAGGAAATGGACCCACAACCCTGGAGTCACAAGCATCATCCTGTTACCAAGAGAGCTACACGGGATGAATAATATGGTCTCACTTTTCAACTTCAATGAAATTGATTTGCCTTAATTTGCCATATTCATGGTTTGACTTTTTTCACACTATATTTTTTTGAGCATTCTCTTAAGGACCACTAGTTCTACTCAATGTGTTTTCAATTAGATAAAGATTTAGTCTATGTGCTGAAGACATGTGGAAACACAATGACATCTAAAAGACGCAAATGAATAATAGAAAAGCCTTTGTCATCATTGTGATGTCGTAAGATTCTAGGGCACCAAATTTTAGCTAGCTTAGTTTAGTAGTGCTTGGTTTTTTGATCTGTTGGGTAATACCAACTGCCTCAAGTAAATGTGAAAATGTTTCCAAGTAATTATTTGCCTGCTGTAGCATCATAAATAACAACACAGTGATGTTTTAATTATGTGCTTTAACCCCCATTAAGAATGACTGGGCACCAGTGGCGTCATTAGGCCTGGGCATCCGGGGCTATAGCCCTGGATCTTTTATGAATAGCCCCGGATCTCAAGTTGACCAAAAAATAAATAACCCCTGATCTATTTGTCTATAATTCCGATTGCGCATTATGACAATGTAGACGTGTAGGCCGCTAGTGTGTACATCGAAATTTTCCGCATGTACATTCAAAACCCTGTACTTTCTGTCCCGGGTGGGGCGGGGGTGTGGCCTAGCCCCGAATGTATTGTGATCCTAATGACGCCTCTGCTGGGCACCTCTCAAATTTCAGGCATCAGTGGCTGGGAACATGTTACGAATGTTCATAACAATGCTGTGACAAGAACGAGTGATGAACATGCAACAACGTTAAATATTACCATCATAATCCTTTTATGGCTGTCATAGATTCATAATTCACAGTTCAAAAAGAAAATTATAAACACATTTCCTGCTATATGGAGGTCTAAATAGGTCTTATTAGGGAAATATGAGGCTTTGATTTAAGAAAGGTGAACGGAAACCTGATATGGAAAACCTTTTCACATGGGTTCTTAAATAGTCTGTTTTTATCCAAGCAGAACGGTGTCTCTCTGGTCTCTTCCAACAGGAGCCTGTGGTACCATCAACCGCCCATTCAGGCAATAACTGTCATTAATTAGTCTGATAAATTACGTTCAAAACAATGACATGTTTAAATGGTCCAATTTAGCTCAAATCCTAAATGAGATATTACATCAAAAGCCTGTGATTTCTCCCATTTTCTCCATTTGAAAAGGCATACTGCCTTCCTGAAAGCATTTTAAAGGTTACGATTTCCTCTGATGATAAAGCGGTACCTTTTAATGAAATTCTAATTAGTAATTTCATGGACTTTGTTACAAACCGTATCTGATTAGTGCACATTTTCACAGCCCTGCTTTAATTAAGAACACTTACAGTACCGTTTCAAACACTTTCTTTCAAAGATGGGGCAAATGTGTTGGAAAACATACTTAGTAAACAACAAATGTTGCAATTTTTGGGGAGTTAATGAAGTTTAATTCTTCTTTCTTTTCTCGTTCCACATTAAGTTTGCCGTTCTTTTATGCTTTTTGTCATTGTGCATGAATAAACTTGTTAAATCAGTTCAGCATTATGTAGCCTTCTTTTAAATGTCACTAAGGACTAAATGCTAATACACTTTACTTTTTTAGTCACTAGAATTCGGCAAACCATACGGCTGCCTTCAGTCAGAGTGGGAGATTTGTTTCACGGTTCCCTAAAGATATTGTAGTTCCTACTTCGGCTTTACATGTTTTCACGTTTTGTCAAAAATGATTATGATCTGGTGTTTAGTAGAAGTCTTAAAACGATTGACCAGAGCCCCAAGAAAACGTAATCTGATTTCACTTTCATTCAAATAATTTTGCACTTGAGATATAATCCTAGGTTCTTGAATTTGAACTTTGGCCATTGGTATGAGCTGGACTGGAATTAGTATTAATGTTCATCAGACCACGATGTGGGAGACTTTTCCCTCACAATGTAGTGCTTTTGACACAGTCTACCCCAGAGAGGGCCCCTGTGGAACCTCTCTGGTCCCAAACCACAGAAGTGTTTCCACGGTGGCGAACAGTTCTAGTCTGACTGACATCCCAGCGTCAGAGAACACATTTAACCATGCACAAAGCATGACATACCACCTCACCCCCTACCTATTGCGCCCCATCCCTCCTTTTTAAACATGGAATCCACCTTGTCAAGTCACATGCTGGACCAGTAATTTGGACTAATAATTACCAGACATCACCACAATGAAACATCAGTGTCTGAACTTCTTTGGGCCAAACTGAATTTTAATACATTCGGAAAAGGTTGGCCGGAGGCAGGAACCCGGCACACTGGGAAAGGGAGCGCACATGTGGAAGCACTTTAGGAAGTGATAAATGATTTGAAATCCACAGCGTCCCCCAGAATGGAAATTAGGCCGAACAGGTGTTAAATGGGAACCACTGGTGTATTTTTAATCGGGGGGGGGGGGCGCGTCCCAGGTCTTTGGGGCCAGATGTTGGGGGAGCTGGGTATGGATGGGCTGGGGCGTTGGTGAGTAGTCATGGCCCGAAGGTGGGTGATGTGAGGAGGCCCCTATGTGCATGACCTCTACACTGTGAAATAATAGATCGCTTGTCAGCTGTTCTTCTGGAGGGAAAGACAACCTTTCCTTTTGCCGGACAGGCCACCACTCTATATTCCAAGACAAGATATGCCTTTTCTGCAGAGCTTGAACTGTTAAAATATCACTAATACCTTTATTCGTCCTAATGATAATATTTGTAAGCTAATTTCTAGATGTTATTCAAAATGGTATTTTAGGGCCATGGTAATATCATAACATCCAAATGTCAGCTACAGAACGTTTCCAATGCTTCTGGCAGTATTACAAATTTGAATCGGTCCATAACGTGGATAATTGCCATAAATTGGGCCTTTATCAACCAGGGTCAGAAAATGGCCAAGCATAACATCCATCAGAAGTGTCTCCTTATATGTCCCATTGGTACACCCTACTCAACAAGGAATTTTCAGCCAGGAGTCCAATTTGACCATTAACTAAATGCCCGTCATTTGATTCACTGCAAATTCATGGTTTCTCTTCACCTAAGGGAGCCATTTTGGATCTGATGAGTCATTTACATTGTCAGAAATAATGAATTGAATAACAGAAAGGAAAATGGACCCTGCTCTACAGAACTTAAAACTTGAATGCAAGTGGATAGAAGAGGAAAATCGGATAATGTTTCATTGTTGGAGGTATTCAAAAGTGTCTCATGTTGGACAGCCTCAATCGGAGCACTGTCAGACTTGACAGCAATCCAGCCTTCCTATACAATCCACGGATCGTTTGGTGGCACTACACTATCACCTCACTTATCTCTCTGACTCAAACATACACACTTAACACCCCTCCATGTCTCACACACACACCTTGCATGGGCTGTACAGCATATTTAACGCTGCAGTACTTTCTCTCCAGTACTCGCTTTCACCATTGATTCCATTGATTTCTTAGGGATTGCAGAGTCAAGTAGTTTTTACTTGAATTACTCTCCGGCTCTTTTGTCCATGCTGTCTAAACAACAGGACAACATTAGCCATGTTTTGAGGCTGGATTGACGTAGATGTATTCAATATTGCTTTGCTCTAACAGGATCCTGCTGTCTGCTTTCTTCAATGCTACTAGGGTAGTTATTATTAAGCTGAATTTCTGGAGCAAAATGGATCTGTTGTAATTCAAGTGAATTGACATCCTACCTGTAGAAAGGCATGGTGCCCAGATGAAGCTTTCTGTAATCCTGTCTTTACTCCAACATAAGTTAACCATTTCATTAGCAGCGGGTGACCCCTCTTCTCCCATTGGCAGGCAAGGGACCATTATTGTTTTGCCACGACAACAGTGCTTTCGGGGAGTCTAATTGGCTGTTCCATTAATAACACGGACAAACTAATTTACCAGAACCTGTCCTCTTTAAAACCGCGGGAACAAAGAGGGGGAGGGTGGAAATCAATCTTCGCTTTGTGCTTGAGCTGCTGACCCGTACATGCTTTGAAGATTGTTGCTATATATATAAAAAAAGAAGGAAAAGCAGCATCTGAGAAGTTATTTAAGTACAAACGGAGTCCTACCTTCCCCATTCCAGCTGCATAATCAGGCATAATAAGTGGCTGCAAAGGTCCACCTAATGTATTTCTAACACTGGAGACCTGCTAATCCTGTCAGCGAATGAGATGGAGGCAGGAAAACGTGTTGGGAGCCATGGCTGGGCAACGAACAGAGCATTTAACTCCATAACTATGCAGGCGAATGCCTGGGCGCCTTTTCACACAGACAGAGAAAAAGGAGAAGGGCCGGAATAAGCCCCCAGCTTCATATTTCAGCCCAAAGTGGGGATTCATTTTTCCGCTTTAGTGGCCATCGAGGAACAGTGGAAAGGACAACAAGAGTAGCCCCTGCAGTGACAGCCTGTCCCAGTGGCCTGAAGCCTCATAAACCCCAGCCATTATCACAGTCTTTATGGGCCTTTAAACAGAGAGCCCCTCAGATCAGGCGTGTTTGGACAGCGCACGTTCTGTGGGGGAAAGATCAGCCTCTTCCCTATAATTGATTGAGTACACGACTGCAGACCACTGAACATGATTTTTGGGGGATATGTTTTATTGAAATTTTCCACTAAAGTGTCTCACTGTATTTAAACACGATAATGTGTTTAAAATGCCTGATGAAGTTGTCCAGTGCAACATTAGCACGTTGTGTTGTTTGTGGCTGGTCAATAATGTTTTTGGGCCATCTGCTTGAAGTCTGTTCCAAATGCATGCCTTGTATAGCCACAACTTCCAAATGTGCAAGAAAACACGTTGCATTACCGAATAGGCCTGTACAAATCAGTTGTGATACATGAAGTGCTATTGGGCTCCACAACATAGGACAGCTTGTAGTATCTGACTTTGATTCAAATTAAATTATTTGAACTGTAGCTTAGTATACCATCAAAACATGCCCAGTGAAAGTCTTTGAAGACATCCCTTCCAAGTGAAGCCAGGGAAGTGGAGGACAAACAAACAAGTGCTCCCAAAAACAACACACCCAACAAACACAACTCTCAAACTCATCTATATCATATTCCCTCCACTGTATTTGTCAAAACACATTTACGGAGGTCTATAAAATGCTGCAGCACCATTAACAGCTCAAGCATATAATCACATCTCCATAATGAGGCATTAATTAAGCAAAGGGCATCTATTGCCCCCACTAACAGCCTCATAAACAATTGACAGGAGATTTGTGATTTTTGACTCCCTGACACTATTAAAACAAATCAATATTGGGTTTTTGCAGACAAGTACTCCGGCTGCCTCTCCCTAGTCTTTGCCAATCAGCCGTGCTGAATACTAATGAGGGAATTAACTGCCTCATATTCCGCATGTGTTCCATCAAACAGATCCTTATCATGGGGGAGTTGAACGTCTCATTTGCATGGAAGAAGCCTTCTTTGTAGGTAAAGATTTAACAATATGTCACTCATCATGTACTACCCCTGCGCCTCCTCATTTAGTTCCTTTCCCTCGTTTCCACTCTCTCGTTTTGCCTCCCCATTTCATAGACGTATGAAATGTCTCTCTTTCTCTCTATATATCTCTTCATCCTTCTTCCACTTCGTCTGCTTGGCTCCCTCTGTTTCTGTTTATCTCTTTCTGTGTCTCTTTCTCCCCATCTCTAGTTCAGTTTCTGTCTGTCTCTCTGTTTGTCCCTCAGCCTCTCTGTCTCATCGTCTCTGAGTTCAGTTTCTGTCTGTCTTTCTGTCTCTCCCTCAGTCTCTCTGTCTAATCGTCTCCGGTTCAGTTTCTGTCAGTCTCTCTGTTTCTTCCATCAGTCTCTCTGTCCAATCGTCTCAGAGTTCAGTTTTTGTCTGTCTCTCTCTTTCTCCCTCAGTCTGTCTCATCACCTCCGGTTCAGGTTCTGTCCGTCTCTGTCTCTTTGTCGCTTTCTGTCTGTCGGTCTCTATCTCACTCACACGCACCAAAACATGCATGCATCTATGAATGTATTTGCGCACACACTCACTCACTGCCAACATGCCATACAGTTCAAAGTGGACCATGATACGATAGCTATTACAGGTTACATGCTGCAGTGGACCCTTGTGATGCATGTTACAGCAATACATTACCTGTCCTACCAGAGCTTCGTCCATCATTTTTATTGAATAACCATATCTAGGATTTCTTTGCCAAATTTCTGCCTTTGCTTTGGCAACCTCTTAGTGTTTTGTTCCTTTTGGTTGTTGCCGTCATCTCACTTGATAAATATTCTTTTTTGCAAACTTGTGTCTGCTGTTGAAATCTTCACAATGATGGTTTTTATTGTTTATTTTTGCAACACCAGTAATAGTGTCAGATACTAGATTGATATGCTGTATTGCCCAGTTGTATTGGTCAAAAAGCACAGTAAGTGTAACATTCAGACACACTTGGTGTTTTCCGTGAAGATGGTTTCAAACTAGAGCTCTACAGATTATCTCTAACACAGGTGACGATCTGTCACGTACAAACAGCTACCAGGCAAAGGCACAATTTGTTAATGGGCATTTTTGTATTATGTCAAATTTTCACTGCAATATACATTGATATCACAAATGACAAAAATATCTTAACATTTTATATGTGTTTATTAATAAACACATTATAAAAAACTATATTCACCCAGGTTTAAGTCTTACCAGGAGAACCCTATAATGTGAGAACATCTATTTCAACGTACAGTATTTCACTCCTGATTACTGGTCAACCCAGTAAGATGAGTGACAGGGGACGTCCTGTTGTCTTTGTGCTGTGTGTGTGGCCGCGGGGAGGCAAGTTAATGCAGGAGATTGACTCTTAATTGCGGTGAGGGAGCGCTCATCTTTTCTCATTAATGAGACTCAGCGAGAGCCTGGAGATTTTCTCATCACACAAATACTTCTCCTCCACCAGTCAGGTTAAGTGTAGTTTAGATTTTTGTCTTGAACTTCCAGAACATATCATTTATCCATGCACTTCGTCTTAAGTTGTTGAACTTGGGGAGAGAATGTTGGGGGAGTGGGTGGAGAGTCAGGTAGGGGTTGGGGGGGCCTCTGAAGTGAGGCAGTCTCATATGTGATATGAGGCCAAAAGGGGCAGGGCCACAGAGAAACCTCTTTACTGAGACTAAGGAGGCACATGAGAAGACCATTTATAATATCAGGTTTCAATTGCATTTTGTCCATCCTCCAGATCAAAAGACAATCTTATTTTGAGTGCTGCGCCAACAGAAAAGAAGTCCTGTCCTAATGAATGCAGATGAATGTGGGTGAAGTGGATGGAGAGTGAGAGAAAGGGAGGAAGGGAGTGATGAGGATGAGATGGGAGTAGCGAGGAGCTGTCTGGAGGTGGGGGTTGACCTCTGTCTGAGGAAACGACCATTGCCTCCTCATGATGCATAACCGTGAGGGATTTGGGAGCACAAAGCGTCAAGCTCTTTTTTTGGGGTGTAGCACCAAAATGTGCTCCTCTGGGGCTCATTGAAAAATGATTGCCGATTAAGTGTTTGAAGTCTGCCAAAGACGAGTGTGCGTTTTTTAGTGGGATGACGATGAAACTCTATCTTTCCTGCTTATGCAGACAATTTTCCTTCTCTTTTTTTCTCCCCTCACTAACTGTACCATGCTGTGTGCTGTCTGGTTGCACCCAAGAAGAGGAGGTTGCCAAACTCATTTCACCTCTTGGACCTTGGCTTGACTCTAAGCCAGACAAGCAGAAGTGATAAGACTGAATTAAACGGCTACTCTCCTGTACATGGAGTGAGAGGAGCATTGATTTCCCTATGAGAACAACAGGTGATGTTGTGTAAAATAACCTTAACCCCCCTAAATGGCAGGTAATACTGAGTGTATGAAGATAAAATTATGTTTATGCAAATGATGAGGATTAAATACCATTCCCTCCGAGGTCCATTTAAATTGGAAAAACTGGGTCATATCACTATGTTTTGAGAACTGTAATCATCATCTTGTCAGCTACATTCCACTATGGAACCAATGTGTAAAGTATTGCTTAAAGAGGTCTATGTTTGTCTTTAATTAAATGTTTTTTTATGTATTGAAAGTGTACTGTAAAAAAGAATTTGGTATAGAGACAGTGTAGACAGTAATGACAAGCCAAGCTTGGTATTTCCCTGGTTGTTCCTCAGTTTCTGGCAATGTTGAAAATGCAGACCTCCCCGGTACATGATCGTGTTACACTCATTTGTATTCATTACTGCATCAAAGAGGAATTGGTTGTGAGGTGGCCATTTTCCTAGGTACCACAGGCCCGAAGAACAAATGTGATTCTGAAGTCACTTAAGGGTTACATAAACAATGAAGAATCTGCAGTTTAATAAAAGGTTAGAAGAATCACATTCTTATGTTACAGCCTGAAGAGAGAAACAACTAGTGAACAACCAGTCTAGCGGGGAAATTCCGCCCAAAATTTCCCATTCCAGTTTACCTGACTACATGTTGGTAAACACGCATTGGTGGTTTTGTTGAATGCCAGCTGCAGAGAAAACTCAGCAGGTTATGTGTCATGACTCACAGAGGAGCTGGAGGGGCGAGGGGTGAATGGAGATTCTGGCCCCAGTGGACAGGTGGAGGTAAACGGAGACCATTACCACCCAGGAGGGAGGATGAACTTGAGACGTGTCCTTCACCGTCTTGTTGATGCAGAGGTCAGCAGACTGCCTTCGTTGATCAGCCAAGCCATTCCAATCAGAGGCCAACGCTAGCCCTTTTTTTCTCCATGAAATGAAACCAACCACGAGGCCAGGTCAGTCACAATTAGGAGTCATAAAATATAATCAAAACCTCATAAGCCAGGCTGCAGTAACTCGGGTGGTCGGGGGGGGGATGGGGGGGAACAGAGAAGATCTTTGTGCGGTGAGAAATATTACTCATGCGTTAAACAGACACACCTTGTTCCAATGACTGAGATGTGTCTCCTGCTCACTTCATCTGAAGTGAACGTCCACCATCTTTGCCAGCTGGAATATAATCCCTTCACATTGATGCTCATTTATTAATTGAGAAAAAAGTATGTCGTATGTAAACACAGATTAATGGGATACAATGTGCATACTTCAGGTCTTCAAAAGTTAAGATCGCATTAATAACCTTACAGTGATCTACATTCACTGTGGGTTGTGACAATAGTCTTTTGAAATCACACAAGTTGTTGTTCTTCCACGAGCATCACTATCTTAGACAAGGTTATTGTTTTTTTTTTCTTTGAAATCCTGTAATTAAGAGAGCCACAAATGTGTATTCCTGTTGTCAGAGGCCTAGGGCCAAGATTAGCGGTCTTTAGCATTGTAGAGCATACCCCCTCCCCCTCCAATAGGATAGATAAAAAAACAGAGGAAGGAGAAAGGAGCTTGTGGTCTCCTAATCCACACAGTGAAATTGCAGATATTTTGCAAGCATGAGTGATATACTGTAGATCAAAAGTATTGATGTCATACAAAGCTAAGGGGCATTCACATATTAATGGGAATTCACTGTTAATTTAAAAAAGGAAATCATAAAAAATCAAATATAGAATAAAAATCCAAAGGACATCAACATAAATATTTTCAGAATTTTGCTGGCATAATTTTGACTAAGAAACCCTGCTACGGGTACACATGGGCATTTCAACTGAATAGCATGCCTCTGTGTAACAAGTGTGTCTGCCCCTCCCTTCAGCAAAAATGACAGCGCCAATCACTGGGCCTTAAAAATCGCTAGACTTTGTCCAAACATTAACATGGAAACAAAATCATTACTTCAACCATTGCAACAGACAGGTTCACTGTGCGAATTAAGGGAATTACACATTCTATTTGACGCAATCGAAGCTAACTCACAGACACATCAACCACACCATATGCACTGGATGTAAAACTTTCCATTAGCGCCTGGTTAGGTGGCGGCTTCACAGAAAAAGTGATGCTTGATGCCAAAAGGTATTTTGGAAATGCCTCAGGTTTTTTGACACTCATTACATCGGGATTACAAGGAGACGTCAAGCTTGAACGTATTTCTCATTTTCAAAAGTATACCTCGAACAAAGAGTTACATTATTGGTCACGAATCCTCAGTCACCCACCAGGTCGTGTTTGCCCTGGGCACTGCCTATGGAAGACATCTCAACTCCTAGTGTTATTAAACCTGTCTATCACCTGTCAGGTACCAACCTCAACTCAACAACAAACAAACCATGAGCTGTCAACAAGAGGCAGTCCTGCATTATGCAGTGCTCTTACGTTTACATCATACCCAAACGTGAATTTAACAACTTTTAGTGTGCATCGTTTTGTATTCATTGTGTCTGTGCATCACTGATTGAACTTGCTCATGAAAAGTAAACGTGAACAGGCTAGTTTGGCAAAAATCAATTCTACATGAGGACCTGATTTGATTTAACTTTTTCTTTCAGAGGGCAAGGGGAAGCTCTAGACGGGAACAGGCCACCAAAAATAGGTCTGGTCACCTTTGAGGACATATCAAGGCATTCATTTTAGTTGTATTAAACCCTTGGGGACAGATTAATTCTTGTACGACAACATAGCATATTCTCGCAGACAGCAGATGAGGACAGTGTTTGATTCAGGTGGACATCATTGCACTGAAAGCAAAGGGCTCCTGCTTCTTCTGTCATCACTAAGTCCACGGCTAATGTTTCATGCTTGTGCAGTCAATTGCTTAACCATGTTACAGTGCATTGCTGTGACTTCACCGCTTCACTGCATGGCAAAACAGGACTGCTGAGGGTCTGTCTGTGGTGGTGTTACAAAATCTCTGTGACATTGGTGAGAGAGAAAGGCCTGGCTGTAACTCCCCGTGTCTGTCTTGGAGGCTGCTGCTTCCTTCCTCTCTCCACCCTCTCTCCAGAATGTAGGATATTGGTGGGGATTTGTTACATTCCGTCCCTACACTGACTGCATCTAATGGACATTTTTTATTTTCTTGTTTTTCAGTTTTTTCGCAGAGGAGTCCCCGCCCTTTTGAACTCAGGAAATGCCACAAAGAGCACGAATATCTGTCCAGGGGTCAGTGGTTGGACGATGGGCGGAGGGAGGTTGGGAGGTAGGGGCAGTAGCACTGAGATGGATGGGACAAGGAGTGTGGGAGTTTAGGCAAAGCTAGGCCTCTGTATGCCCTATTGGTCACGTACAATCACAGGCGGACCGTGTGTGAGCTTCTGAGGCAGGTCAGATGTGACTGGGAATGAACCACCTTAAAGAACATGGGAGGGAGTGACGAAGAGAAGACCTAAACACACCAAATAACTTTAGGACATGAGTACAATAGGCACATTTTAGACTTCCAACCTGTTAAGATTCATTTGTGTTGTGTTGATTTAGAATCTGGGATTGGAACTCTATGGGCCGGTTTCACAGACACAGATTAAGCCTAGTCTAGGAATAAAAAAACAAGCTCAATGGAGTTTTTTATTGAACTTGATTTTTTAGTCCTGGACTAGGCTTAATCCGTGTCTGCAAAACCGTCCCTACATGTTAATACTTGTGATGAAATGCGATCTACTCTCTTCTGGTTGCATGCTTTTGTGAAATAATGTAAAACAACATACACAAGACTTGTGCTTTTTGCCAGCCTGATGGATTAGGCAGCATGGCTTTAAAAAGGGCAATACAATCTGATTGATTTTCTGACCCTTAACTGCATGATACTGTGCATTAACTCAGTCCACCTTTTTTTATAGTAAAATGGGCGAATGTTTGTAGAAGCTGATGGGAAAGCAGTGGGTGTCTCATGTTTAGGGTTCCATACATAAACTTCACATTTTGGACCACGCATTGAAATTAATTTGCCAAAGGACTTGAGTTTCACAGTTTCAGAAATGGTGACAAGCACATGTTGTATTCCCCAGTCATTCTAAATGGTTTCGCTATTAAAAACGATTTAACCCCGGCTGCATGTTGAACCTGCCAAGGTGTGACAGAGGCAAAGTTTATTTTCTCTCCTACATTCCTCTACCTTAGCACTGTCATAAGCTATTTTCTGCTCCACTGCAAATCCTAATTGATCGCTCTCAATCTTAGCTTTACATTACATGGAGAGATTACATCATTTGATACTGATATTTCATGCCGGCACTAGCAACCTAACGTTGTTTCGCAGGCGTTCCCGCAAAAACACTTGTCTAGACAAAAGCATATGTACACAGAAACACAAAAAAGTTAATGTTTAGACAGCCATTATTTGAATTAAAAATATGCTAAGCTTGACTTCCCTCCAGGAAAGAGGGCCATTCATTGTTGAATTGCGGTTCAGCAAGTGTTCATTTAAGGCCTCTAGTGCGTTGCTCCCTTTCAAGCATAATGCTCGCAGGCTTCAGCAGGGGACTAAGTCAAATGTGAAGACACAATAGTTTAATTTATGAGATAAGGCCATGCTGTTAATCCATTTGCACCCAGGACTGTAGCACAATGTATAGTATCCTATCCTTTGACTGTTGCCCCTTCGGAGCTCAGTGTGCCTCGACCATGTGGTGAAGTGTTTGTTCATGTTCATCTGTCAATCAAATGAAGATCTGCTGTAATTAGAATAAAAGTGATCATTATGTCAACAACAAGACAAAGATCCAAAAGGTAGCCTACCGTTTGATGTAGACATACATTTAAGAGGCAGATTATCGTATTTACACTACCGTTCAAAAAATTGGAGTCACTTAGAAATGTCCTTGTTTTCGAAAGACTTCAAATTGTTAAAGTGACATCAATTGGAAATACAGTGTAGACATTCTTAATGTTGTAAATGACTATTGCAGCTAGAAATAGCTGATTTTTAATGGAATATCTGCATAGGCATACAGAGGCCCATTATCAGCAAAAATCTGTCCTGTGTTCCAATGGCAGGTTGTGTTTGCAAATCCAAGTTAATCATTTTAAAAGGCTAATTGATCATTACAAAACCCTTTTGCAATTATGTTCACACAGCTGAAAATTATTGTGCTGATTAAAGATGCAATAAAACTGGCATTCTACTAGTTGAGTATCTGGAGCATCAGCAATTGTGGGTTCAATTAAAGACTCAAAATGGCCAGAAACAAAAAATGTTCTACTGAAACTCTTGTTCTGAGAAATTAAGGCTATTCCATGCGAACAACACTGTGTAGTACTCCCTTCAGAGAACAGCGCAAACAGGCTCTAACAGAACAGAAAGAGGACAAGAGGACAAATACATTAGAGTGTCTAGTTCGAGAAACAGACGTCACAGGTCCTCAACTGGCAGCTTCACTAAATAGTACCCGCAAAACACCAGTCTCAAAGTCAAGAGTGAAGAGTCGACTCCGGGAGAGCTGCAAAGAAAAAGTCATTTCTCAGCCTAGCCAATAAAAAAAAGATTAAGATGGGCAAAAGGACACTGACACTGGACAGAGAAAGATTGGAAAAACGTGTTATGGACAGACAAATCTAAGTTTGAGGTGTTCGAATCACAAAGAATAACATTCATCAGACGCAGACCAAATGAAAGGATGCTGGAGGAGTGCTTGATGCCATCTGTCAAGCATGGTGGAGGCAATGTGATGATGTGGGGGTGCTTTGGTGGTGGTAAAGTGGGAGATTTGTACAGGGTAAAAGGGATCTTGAAGAATGAAGGCTATTACTCCATTATGCAACGCCATGCCATACCATGCCATGTGGACGGTGCTTGATTGGAGACAATTTCCTCCTAAAACAGGACAATGACCCAAAGCACAGCTCTAAACTATGCAAGAACTATTCAGGGAAGAAGCAGTCAACTGGTATTCTGCCACTATAATGGAGTGGCCAGCACAGTCACCGGATCTCTACCGTATTGAGCTGTTGTGGGAGCAGCTTACGTAAGAAGTGCCCATCAAGCCAGTCGAACTTGTGGGAGGTGCATCAGGAAGCATGGGGTGAAATGATCATAGCACTCACTTTTAACAGAACAATTATGACACTCTCATAAATCAGTCTAGAGCTGGGCCAATAAACCAAAAATGAACATATCGCTGGCATTTTGGTGATACCCCTCATTACTAGTAGGCCAAAATATTGAAATTAAATGTTTGCTAATCTGAGTTTTTTATTTACAAATACACTAGTAGTAGTCAGAGGTAATAAACTTTTTTTTTCGAAATATGGCACATATTCATGAAATAAAATAGAACATCTGTCAGTCACTCGTTTTATTTTAACACATTTTTTAGGGTACAATGTCAGTACACTAGCAGGCGCAGGGCTAATGCTGTAACCCCTCTTTTCCTGCTTCCTCCTCCACCTCTATTTGCAGGTTGTCCCCAGGCACTTATTAATAAACAACAGGTCAGCACCTGTGATGGCAGGTGATTTATTTGACCCTAAACAGTCATGAAAAGGGCACTAGAGAGGGAGGGTCAGAGAGCCAGCCGACACACCAACTAGCTGCGGGCCTGGGGGCCTGGAAGTCAACGCCCCCACTGTAAACCACTTACCGCTAGCTTCGTTCTGCTTCTCATGTCACTGTTTTCTTTAATTCCCTCAGCTAAAAGACGGCTGTATCATTGCCATTTATCACCATGAGGTCATAAAAGCCCGGAGGATGATCATGTCTATTGAGGGGGTGTGGTTGGCTGGTGGCCCCAGTATTGTGACATCACTAAACCTCAGTCCAACCCACATACGTCTTCAAGATCACATGCTTTTGGCCTTCTTGCATGGCAGTCAGAACACAATGGGCCACCATGCCATGGACCAATGTCTGAAGATTAGAGCATGTTTCCCCTGCATCTGTCCATTAGATTGAGCTGATCAGACAACACACCGAGCAGGATGTTGTCCAAGGACCTAACGAGAGGAGAATGATTGAGTAACAGGAAATTAAAAAATTCCTACAATGCTGATCCACCACCCTAAGCAATTCTGCCGCAATCTTGCCTGCCCCCTCTCTGAACTCCAGCCATTTATTTTATTGTTGCTGGGTTTTTTTGTCTTCTAATATGGGGACTCTTGGGGTCTCAGGAACTCTGGTACTGGAATGATGCTGTCTGCTTATTTATCCAGTCAGCAAATTGCTTTTTGATGTTGGATGTGTTTTTAATAGTGCTCCATTGATCTGATATCTGCAAAAAATATTATTCACCTTGTAAAGATCCATGAAACTATAACAATGGATATAAAAAAATCCAGACTTAATGTTACAGAACCAACTAACATTATTTCTCTGCTTCAAATGATTTGGCTGGAATCGATGTAAGTAAGAAACATGAGTTTGTTAGAAATATTGCAAATGAAGGTTGGGGTTTGATTAAAACCATGTAAAAGGTTCATGACCCTTTTAGCCAAACAGCATGTGCAAATCATCAGAGAGAACACATTGAGGTCTGCACTGCCCTGCTGCCATACACACTTGTTGTCTTCATGAAGCAGCATACAGTTTGCTAAATAAATACTGCAGATAAAGATATATAGATTAAAGTAACAGTAAATCCAACATACACTAGCTTCTACTTTGGCAGGCTATCAGACTTTGTTGGTAAATATATTTAATTTGTAACCACAGGAGATAGCTACCTAACTAAACTATAGCTAGATAGCTTTTTTCATGTATTTTATGTAGCAACAATACTGACAAGTAACTAGCTGGATACTTAGCCTCTCCTTAATGTGCAGCTAATGTGAGAGGAACTTTTGGTTGATTTAGCAACAGGTCTCTTTTCTGTGGTAATATTACATGATGGAGATCAGTCAGCGCCACGGTCAGCGGACATAGCATTTCAGTTACGTCACTCGCTCTGAGACCCTGTGTTCAGAGGTTCGAGCCCCACGTTGGAAGGTTGGAGCAAAACTGTTACATTGGTGCCTATTGAACCGGGTCATTCAGTTGGGCTCTGCCCAGCTGCTGGATTTGCTGCAGAGAAGGAGTAGGTCAAAAGTGGGTGAGTGTAGTGGTTGTGAAATGGCTAGTCAGTTAGCACTGCAGTCGGCGGAGATATCAGTTAATTTCAATCTAGCTCTGAAGACTTGTAGTAGTTGTTTTCCGTGCTCAGCAAGGTCATCAGGTTTGTGGGGCGATGGTAACAACGCTTCATGGCTGGCAGCAATCATTGTGTTGAGACAATCTCTGGTTTGAGCCCATAACAGCATAATATATAAAAAAATCTCAATAATCGAATTTGCAAGCTATGTTTGTTCTGGCTACGTTTACTGCGGTAGCAGGCAGTAGAAGAGGCAGCTCATTCTTTTTCAATGGAACCAGGGCAGTGAGCGGAATTCTACATAGGTGGAGACATCTGCAGTGCCAACTTCGAGCAGGGAAAATATTAATATGTTCTGGAGGAGCAAAACAGTACAGAATCTAATCCCTGTTAGAGCTAGCATCCAATTCACCCTCCAACGCTTTGCTAATCCAAAACCTAGCCTACAGAATGCCATTTGCGTATAAAAAAATATACATTTAATGTGTTAAATTTGAATCTGATTACTGTAGATGGCTCGCTAATAGCTATACAGTAGCTATAATGAAACCAACCGTCAACTAGTTATTTTCGATTTTCATAATGATTTAGTTTCAGGTAACTATAGTCACTTGTTTTATTAAAACCAATGTGGTCATAAACATATTATGTGTAAATCTGTGACACCCGATTTATTATGATATTTTACGTTACATTCGGTGGAATTACAATGCACTACCAAAATGTATAATACATTATTAATTTGCTAGAACGTATCATAAATTACGAATGCTACTAAAACTTATCATATATTAGGAATTTACACAAATGTCTGATATGTTATGAATGAATTTTCAGGTTACAGTTAACGTTAGGTATCACAGTTCTGGGGTTAAGGTAAGAAAAAAAAATTGCCTCTGGTTGGATTTGAACTTTGTGACCAATGATGTGAAAGTCTGGGACATCTCCTCGTCCACCATCCACGACCATAACACCCTACCAAAAATCCCCTCTATTTAACACTTACTGCACCCACCACTGCCTCTAACAGCCGGTCTTTACTCTACCGTTGCTTGACATAATATAATATATATCGACTTCGGCTGTCAAAGATTTAAGTAAAATAGTTTACGTACTATAATGAGACCAGTTTGATAAAAACAGTTCACAAATATGTTCCGTTGACCTGACTCTAACCTGCACATACTGAGTGTGAGAGAAGCATTTCATTTCCGATTTATGATGCTAGACATGCTAGACAGTTCATCCAACCCAGCATAACCATAAACTGTTTAACTTTTAGTTTACTATGTGATGCTACTGAAGCTTGAAGCCAGTGAAGTTTTAGTTCATTCAGAATCGATTCCTGGTCTCCTGTGTGGCAGACTACGCATCTAACCACTACGCTATTTAACAATGGGAGGGTCAGTCAGTCACTCGGTCGGTCATGAGACATTCACTCTTCTTGGCTGGCTCTGCTTACGCGGTCTGGCAAAAAAACATTTCTCCATTAATCCATTTAATGATTTACCCTTTACATGTACAGTAGTAGCCAGCCCAACAATAGTGAATTTGGATATATGGAATATGGATGGTAAATTTCAGCTACTTATCCTTGTCTTTATTATGCATTATTACAAGTAGGTAATTTGCTATTGCTTCTTGACTTGCAATATTGCATTGAATAATTATTTTTCTTTAGCTAGCCTAACATTAGCCTACATAGCATAGCTTCGACAGCAACTGAAAGATCGACAGCATTAGCTTTCTTTAGTTGCCAAATGACGTCAGAGCCTGACAGAAAAGTTAATTATATCGATCGCTCTGCAAAATATAAAAGCTCTGTAAAATCAGGTTTCTAGTCAACAAAGCATGTGTATAATCTCCATGGCCTCTACTTACTATCCAGGGGGTTGAATTTGTTCCTCACTATCAACAAAGTTGTTAAAAGGCATTTGTCCCAGTTACTGAATTTTTAAAACGATGGACTACTCTGTTTAATTAACTTTGCTGTAAGACTATCTGACATTTCGTTACTGAAGGAAAACGAATAGCTCCTTCAGATGCAGACCTTACACAGCAGCCCATAGTGCAACAAGCCGGAACAACGTTACCTTCGCTCTAGGCTCTTCTTACCTATCCAGTCAAGCTGAAACTCCTTAGTAGCAGGATATTAGAATATTTTGGTGGTGCCATTTGTTTTTTATTAATTTGTATCATTTGTATGTTCATCAATTTACAATGTGAATTATGCAGCCAGTGAATGACAGACTGCTTTAACGGTACCTAAGTTATGATTTATTGAAAGGCATCAGTAGATATTTTTTTTCAGAAATTTAGGTTGCTGAGACATTGGGGATCATTTACAAAGTAACACTGTATGTTACATAGCAGAGTGAGTCTGAGCCAGGATTGTCCGCAATTATTATCAGAGGCGTGCAAGGGACAGTAGGGTGGATGCTGAGGTGAATGATAAAAGGGATATTATAGAATAGCCCTGTAAGACTTTTTAGTATATTGTATTAAAATGCCCTGTGTTACAGCTTGTCTATTGTGTAGACCAATGTCCTAAAATTTGTAATTGTCATGTAATTTTTATAACTTCTATTCATTCTATTGTTTTCCAAAATACAGAGCTAGGCTATGCACAGTGTCCTTCAAAATTACTGGACCCTTTCGTAATGATGAGCAAAAGAGGCTGTGAAAAACTCTTGATCATACACTAAAAGAAAAACTCATTACAGTGAAAGGATCTAAGTGACTTTGAAAGAGGGTTAATTATTGGGGCATGGATGGCAGGAGCTTCAGTCACAAAGACTGAACTGGCTAGTGTGTCAATAGGAACAGTGACTAACATTACATCGGCATTTATAAATAAATTAGATCATATCACATTTATTTTTCTGTGTATTTATCTGTGCATTTTCTGTGTATTTTAAAATAAAAAGACTCACAATAATAAGCACAATGAATAGAAAAAATAACAATAATGCAAAATTTTGCAATGCATAAATCTGAACTGTTATTGGTAGGGCTGTCCAGGGTATTTATCTGTCTGTCTTATCTGTGGTCAAATAACAAGAAAACATTTTTATTATTCTTTCCTGGGGGAGAACCCCCCCACAAAACAGTCAGTCAGGGGGCACCTACCTGGTCCCCCCAAATGTCTGACTGACAGTTTTGCCCTTGTCTGGAATGGAAACACAAGCTTCCATTTTAGAATATCATAAAAAGCATTTTCACCATAAACAAATAAACAGCTATTTATGATTCCATGGCCTTTGGAAGTAAAAAGCCCCACAGCATCGCAGAGCCACCACCATACTTCACAGTGGAGATTACTTTCTGCATGACTGTTTTTACAAAAAGATAACTTTTTGTTTCATCAGACAATAGAACGTAATTACAATCAAATTTTCAATGACATTTAGCAAACTCCAGGGCTTTATTCGTTAGTGGTTTTGTAAAATAGATACTTTCTATTTTACAAAACCCTTCCAAATAACTTGTTGGCATGGAGGTGTCTAATCATAGTTCTGCAGACTTGGTGACCCTTAAATGCAACTAACTTCAATTGTGATCTTTGAAGATTTTTTTTACAGTTTGAACCACCCTTTCCAAAGTGAATGGGGGTGAAATACATGTGCGTCATTTTCCAAGCATTCCTGTTCATCATAGATCACAGCTGTTTTACATTTCTTAATTATGGTCCTAATAGTGAAGCTGTAGCTATGTTTGTAGCTTTGTCCATTGCCTGATTTGTGAAGGTCACCAACCTTTGTCTCATTTATTCCCTGGACTCTCCTATGTTGATGGATGACTAAGGGAGTTAAGTCTGTTTATCACCTCATCTTAATGTCATAGTTCCTCACTTAACACTTCCTAAAGACTTGGATGAACTTTAAAGTGTAAAATCATAATCTGAATATACCTCAATTATATGTTTTTCACAAGATTTTCTGGAGGTGCCAATGATTGTGGCTCACATGTTTTTGAATAAAGTATTTCTTTATCACAACTTTTTTTGTACAATTTTCAAGCTTAGATTCATATGATTTTCTAGGACTTTGTAGAAGTGTACGATCAATTGGATGAACCACAATTACATTTTTTCATAGCCTTTTTTGTTCATGTTCATCTAGGGTGCCAACAATTCTGGATAGCACAGTACAGTTGTGCTTGTAAGTTTGCATACCCTGGCAGAAATTGTGAAATTTTGGCATTGATTTTGAAAATATGACTGATCATACAAAAATAATTATTTTATTTAAGGATAGTGATCATGTGGAGCCATTTATTATCACATAGTTGTTTGGCTCCTTTTTAAATCATAATGATAACAGAAATCACCTAAATGGCCCTGATCAAAAGTTTACATACCCTTGAATGTTTGGCCTTGTTACAGACACACAAGGTGACACACACAGGTGAAAATGGCAATTAAAGGTGAATTTCCAACACTTGTGGCTTTTTAAATTGCAATAAATGTCTGTGTATAAATAGTTAATGAGTTTGTTAGCTCTCACATTCTTCACATATTAAGAAGTGAAAAATTCGGGGATCTCTTGATACCAAACCAAGGTCAGGTAGACCAAGAAAGATTTAAGCCAAACTGCCAGAAGAATTGTTCGGGATACAAAGAAAAACCCACAGGTAACCTCAGGAGAAATACAGGCTGTTCTGGAAAAAGATGGTGTGGTTGTTTCTAGGAGCACAATACGAGCTCTAAAGGCATGGGGAATCTTGTGAAAATTGATGGCAAGATGAATGCAGCATGTTACCAATAAAGAAAATACTGGCAGACAATTAGCAATCTTCTGCACGAAAGCTGCGCATTGGACGCTCTTGGACTTTCCAGCACGACAATCAATCAATCAAATTTATTTATAAAGCCCTTTTTACATCAGCAGTTGTCACAAAATGCTTTTACAAAACACCCGGCCTTAAACCTCAAGGAGCAAACAACACTAGTGTTGAACTTCAGTGGCTAGGAAAAACTCCCTAAGAAGGCTGAAATTTAGGAAGAAACCTAGAGAGGAACCAGGCTCAGAGGGGTGACCAGTCCTCTTCTGGCTGTGCCGGGTGAACATATTGAGAGTACAAATTGTAATAATTAATAAATGCATGTGGGCTGAGTCCAGAGTCTATTTAAACTTAGTCCAGGTCGGAAGCATGACCAGATGGACAAGGACAGGGACAACCCGGGGGGGGGGGGGGGGGGGGGGGGGGGGGGGGGGGGGGGGGGGGGGGGGGGGGGGGGGGGGGGGGGGGTCAGCAGAGTGGCAGCTGAAATCGTCAGGTATTGTCTTGATCTGCAACACAACCAGGAGGACTTTGGACAGGGACAGTAACGAGTCTTTCAAGCCTGGTACTCCTCAGGTGTGGGCCAAGACCTCATGTCCTCCTAAGTTTGAAACAGCTGGAGACAGGAAAAATTTAGAAAATGCATTCCTTAGATCTACAAGGATTTATAGTGGAGAAGGAGAACTGACCCTACTCCCCCAGCACAATAATATAGCAGCGTAAGACCTTGGGGCTGAGACAAGGGGGTCCAGTGACACTGTGGCCCTATCCGGGGGAGGCCCCGGACAGGACCCAACAGGCAGGAAATCAATCCACCCACATTGCCAAGCATCAACCAAAGGGATACCCTCCAACTGCAACCACCCTGAATGAGGGCCGAGTATTGCCAGCAGAGTACAGCCCAATTGCACAAGTGCGCAACAGAGAGACAACAACAAGCCAGTGACTCCGCCCCCGAATGGCATTGGAGGGAGGGCATCCCAGTGGCGATGAGAGCCCACTTTGCAAGACAGCAAGGGTGGACAGTATCAAGCCTTTCTGGTCACCTTCACGCCCCAGGGCCAGACTACACTTAATCATAGACCATGCTGTAGAGATGAGTCTTTAGTAGACACTTGAAAGTTTGCACTGAGTTTGCATTTGTAACCTTAATTGGCAAATCATTCCACAGTAGTGGAGCTCTATGAGAGAAGGCCCTGCCTCCGGCTGTTTGTTTAGAAATTCTAGGTACAATTAAAAGGCCTGCATCTTGCGATCTAAGGTTACGTGTAGGTACGTATGGCTGGATCATTTCAGCGAGGTAAGTAGGAGCAAGTCCATGTATTGATTTATAAGTTAACAATAAAACCTTAAAATCATCCCTAACCCTAACAGGCAGCCAGTGTAAAGAGGCTAGAACTGGAGTAATGTGTTCACATTTTTTTGTTCTAGTTAGGATTCTAGCAGCCGTGTGCAGCACTAATTGAAGTTTATTTATTGATTTATCAGGGTAACCGGAAAGAAGAGCATTGCAGTAATCTAATCTAGAAGTACCAAAGGCATGGATTAGTTTTTCTGCATCAGTTTTTGATAGAAAGTTTCTGATTTTTGCAATGTTTTGAAGATGAAAATAAGCAACTCTTGAGATATATTTTATATGTTCATCAAAAGAGAGGTCAGGGTCAAGGGTAACGCCGAGGTTTCTTACAGTTTTTCAGGATACGACCATGCAGCCGTCGAGGTTCACAGTGAGATCTGCCAACAAAGCTCTTTGTTTCTTGGGTCCTAAAACGAGCATTTCTGTTTTTCTTGAGTTTAAAAGCAAGAAGTTCTCTGTCATCCACTTCCTAATATCTGAAACGCATGCTTCCAAAGTAGCTAATTTTGGGGCTTCTCCATGCTTCATCGAAATATATAACTTTGTGTCATCAGCATAACAGTGAAAATTGACATTGTGATTCCGGATTACATCACCCCGAGGCAGCATATTTAGTGAGAACAATAATGGGCCCAGAACCGAGCCTTGAGGAACACCAAAACATACCTTTGATTTGTCAGAGGATATGCCATACAAACTGATATCTTTCAGATAAATAAGATTTAAACCAGGCTAGAACATGTCCACGTAGCCCATTATGGGTTTCCAGTCTCTAAGAGAAGGGAGTGATCAATAGTGTCAAAAGCAGCACTAAGATCAAGAAGCAACAGGACGGATGCGGAACCTTTGTCTGAGGCCATTAGAAGGTCATTTGTTACCTTCACGAGTGCAATCTCAGTACTATGATGGGGTCTGAAGCCGGACTGGAGCATTTCATAAATGTTATTTGTCTTCAGGAAGGCATTCAGTTGTTGGGAAACACATTTTTCTAAGATTTTTGAAAGGAACGGGAGGTTCGATATTGGTCTATAATTGTTTAATATGTCTGGATCCAGATTAGATTTTTTTAGAAGAGGCTTAATTTCCTCTATTTTTAGTGAGTTTGGTACGCATCCGGAGGAAAGGGAGCAATTTATTATGTTCAACATTGGCTGACCTATGACCCTAAGCACAAGGCCAAATTGACCCTCCAGTGGTTACCGCAGAAAAAGGTGAAGGTTCTGGAGTGGCCATCACAGTCTCCTGACCTTAATATCATTGAGCCACTCTGGGGTGGTTTCAAACGTGCAGTTCATGCAAGACGACCAAAAACTTTGCATGACCTGGAGGCATTTTGCCAAGACGAATTGGCAGCTATACCACCTGCAAGAATTTGGGGCCTCATAGACAACTATTACAAAAGACTGCACGCTGTCATTGATGCTAAAGGGGGCAATACACAGTATTAAGATCTAAGTGTATGCAGACTTTTGAACAGGGGTCAGTTCATGTTTTTCTTTGTTACCATGTTTTGTTTTATGATTGTGCCATTCTGTTATGACCTACAGTTGAATGTGAATCCTATAAGAAATAAAAGATGTGTTTTGCCTGCTCACTCATGTTTTCTTTACAAATGGTACATATATTACCAATTCTCCAAGGGTATGCAAACTTTTCAGCAAAACTGTATACAGTTGGGAATTCAACCACCATCACACCTATCTGGTCAGATAAAATCAGGTCAGAGAGTCCCCCTCAAATGAAAAAAAAACAGCCTTTGATACAACTTCTTCTTTGGACAAGACAGAAATTGAAACCCCCAACTTAATTTTTGCCATCATAATTTTTCCAACCTGATGAGCCACTTTATCTGCTTATTGGCCTTAATTTTGTCTCCACATTTATTGGATTGGTTCAACAGTACAGAAGGGAACCCGCCCCCCCCGACATATTTATTTTCTTTTAGACATATTTATTTTCTTCAAGACCTGTACAGTATGTGGAAAATCTAGTTGCTTATGTTTGTATGAATAAATATGTTTGTTATTTATGTATGTTTATACATTTATATAGTAAGTATCAACCAATATTATTTTAATTGGAAAATAGCATGCCATTGCTTTTTTGGGGGTGGAATTAACAGCAAACGTTAGGAATCATTTATGTGAAAGGTTAGGAGAACCAAAATGTCCAAGGTTTGTTGACTTTACATAGCAGCATAGGTTAAATAGTTCAAAAGGGTTAGGTAAGGGTCAGCTACAGTGCTTACAGTTGTATCCAAAGCAACTCAAACACACAACCTTTAGATTGTTGATTACAACCACTCATCCTTCCAAACTGCCTCCTTTGGTTTCCTTCTAAAGCAATTATTGGAAAATATCATACATCTTAGAAGTATTCAGCAATTCATATGGCTCTAAGGCCAGGCTGAAATAACTTACCTAAATAAGTGAGTTAAGCAAACGTTGTGTCAAAACAAGTCTGCTTCTGTCAAACTGTAAGCCGGTGTAGATAAAATGTGAAGGGACGAATCAAACTGTGATCGCATTGGCTACAACCCGTCAATACCTCTGATACTCAGTAACTCAGTACTCATGCTCTACGAGTATGTCAAATATTAGCAAGGAGAGGAAAAATTACAGGTGCATTACTTTAATATTTCAACAGCATGGGGGAATGTTTAACACAGCACCACTAATGTGTCCCTGCCTGGCTCTTGTCGTTAACAGGGAGACTGAAGCAGGAGTTGGAGGTCACTGGGTGGCTCAGAACATATTCCCATTTGTCAAATACCATTCCTGGGTTTGTGAAAACGTCAACATGGCTTAGAGCCATGCTGGGGGGGGGGGGTATATTGGTAACAAGGCAGCACTTGAAAACACATCCAGTCATTGACACTATCACCATGTATAAAACATACTGGTTACTGACTGAACACCAGTTCTGTTACTGAGCTTCATGTGCTTTTACTGTGAGGTTAGAATTCAACCAAACATGACTACTGCATTTCTGGAGACCTTAACTTACCCACACTAGCCTTCGTGGGAAACTGGTGTGAATTTGCATTCTGATCTTGGGACACAAATCTGGAACACCATTATAAATCATATCAGAAGCTGTCCCTGATGGTCCAAAAACAATCAAGACATGCACTTAAGATATATGTAAGACTGTTATCTATGGTCCAAGTAAGTTTAAGTCCAGTCCAACGAAGTGATCCGAGGTGCACTGTCATTCCACCAAGGGGTCATCTGAAAGGGTCGGGACTGTTGGACATTTGCTTGGATAAATATTCTAATGTTGGCATATCCTTTAAAAGAACCAAGCTGCAATTTGTCCCCATTCAAAATTTCAAGAACTAACTTTAACCCAAGATATCCCATGAATAAAATGAGCTTAGCGGTACATTTGTAAAAAAAAAAAATATTTTTTACATTTATTATACAGTGCCTTTAGACCTTTGTTTGTGTTATAGACTTCATTTTAATTAATTAATTTTTTGCCATCACTACACACAATAACCCACAATGAAAAAGCAAAAACATGTTCTAAGCAATTTGTAACAATGTTTTGAAAATTAAAGACTAAAAGAAGAAACTCTGCAGAGAAACTGTGAAATTCTTTAACGGGATCATTGGGATTGTGGTCACCATTGCACTTCTTATTAGTTTGTCCAGACGGCCTGCTCTTGGAAGAGTCATGGTGGTTCCAAATGTCTTCAAAATTATTTCAAAATGATGGAGCCAGCTGTGCTACTGGGAACTTTGAAAGCTTTAGCAATGTTTTATAATCTTTCCCATATCAATGCCTCAACACAATTGTTGCTATTGCTCAGAGGACTATGATTTCTCAGACTGAGATTTCCTTGGACTTGATGGCTTGGTTTTATCTCTGGCATGCACTGCCAGAGTGTGGAAGATGTGGGTGCCTTTCTAAATCATGTACAATCAATTGAAAATGATTGGACACCAGTCAAGTTCTAGGGACATCTGCAGGATGGTCAAAGAACACAAGGATGCCTCTAATTAGGGTCTGAATACTGGTAATGAAAAATTAAATGTCTTCTCCTTTTGTTGTTATCAGGTATCTTGTGAAGATTGATTGCAAAACATTTTTTTTATCAATTAGAGATGTAGTGTATAACACAACAAAACAACAAAATATAGGGAAAGTAAAGGGGTCAGAATACTTTCCTATGGCACTGTAATTATGTTCCAGCCTGCAAACCATCTGCTCTTACAAACATTGTCCATGGCTAAATCTACTTGGCTAAGTCTACATCTGACTTACAGTATACACAAACAGAAATGACCTCTGTAATGTCCATATTTTCTCTCAACTATAACATACAGTTAAGTAACGTGCAATAATTTAACTTCCTTGTCACTATCGTGAGGAAGTGTGTTTTTGTTTGAAGAGTGTAAACCTGCCATACGTGTCTCTTTCATTCTCCCACTTCACTTGCATGAGGGACAGTTCAAAGGGTGACTCTCTGACACGTTGTGATCGCTCCCCTGCCCCTTTATCTGCCCCCCCACATTAGCAAGTAAATGAGGCTGCAGTTTGGGTTCCTTCAAGCCACAGCACACTCAGCGTAAACAGGAGATGCTCCGTTATCGTTACTGGACAGATTTCTGACATTCTAACACTTCAGTTTCATTAACATTCAAAAGTGCGGGGTGTTTGACACCGTTTATATTTAGAGGATTTTCTGTATGCTTTCCGGGGTTTTCATCTACAAAACACGTACCTGAGTTACCACCTCGGTTGATATTGCTTTAATGAGTTTTCAGGGACGTGCTGCTCTCAGTGAGTACTGCTCAATCATTTACAAATAATACTTAGCAAAGAAAACTAGTGTTCTTTGTAGAACTCTTAAGATTGTGATATGAATGTGTTTTTCAGACTGTATTATAGCTAATGAGTGCAGTGTGATGTTTCTTAGGTTCTGGATATCAGTGTTAATGTGTCGGCATGTGTGCCCAGGCCTGCGGTGGGGTGACGGCGAGGTCCTGAAACTCCATTGTGATTCAAGCCGAGCTTATCACATGGGAGAAAACTGGCAGCCTCTTAAAAGGTATTATACATGCTCTCGCTCTCCTTCACTCTGTCTGACGGGAGTCCATGGAAGAAAGGGAAAAAGCACAGGAAAAAAGAGACATCGCTTCCCTACACGGAGAAGTCTTTGTTTCTATTCTCTCCATCCCAGGTCTCTCCAGGAATCCCAATTTCCGCCATTCACCCACCTAACCGCAGATAAAAGACCCTTGAAGGGGGATATTTTCTCAATGGGGACAGTCTGTAACCAGTCTACAGATGGGGAGTTGAACAAAGCCCATGAGTCAGAGGGAGGTTGGAACACAGATTTCAGAACTCTTTGAATTTGCTTGCACTGTGCCGGGATGCAGGCTATAGAGGAATTTTCAAGGAGTTTAATCAGACAGTTAGCTGCGGACAGGTTCCCCCAGCTGAGGTCTGATGAAAAGAAGACCCCAAAAAATGCATTGCTGCACTCATATTAAAACTGATTATGAAAAGGGGATGATACCGCAATGTCTATGAGTCCATTTCAGTCTAGGACCTCCCCATTATTCCTGTGTTGGTTCTTTCGGGGCTCCACCAATTACACCTGTGTTCTTTTTTGGGGGGGTGAGCCTTGGTAATGTCCAGGTTCAGAGAATGCCAGACTAGGCAGCTGGCTTCCGTAAAGCGGGTGCTTGGCATTAGGATGAGGGAGGGGAGAATCTGTGCCAGTCCCTGGGGAGTGGGAGGTGTTAACTTCTAATGGCTTTCTCCGCCACAGCCCCGACATCTGCAGGGCTCCCAGAAAAGGTTTTTGAAAAATTAATGGAGCTGAATGCATCTCACAGCAAGGAGAGGGCTGGATTAATCAGCACATTAAGGGCTAGCTCCGGATTGGAAATAATTATGAGAGCTGACAAGGTGCAGAGGTGCCGGTGCCAGCTCCTTTCAGGAATGCATTTTAAAAAGCAGTTTAAAAAGTCTTCAGATGTTGGCATTATCTTGCGTGACCAAATTAGGGGCAAATGAGAAAAGTTTATCTGGCATTTTGGAGTATTGAAAGAGCTTAGGCTTTATAAATTATACAGTGTGTGTGTGTGTGTGTGTGTGTGTGTGCACGCGCACATTTGTACGTATGTGTGTTTGCAAGTGCACACGTGCGTTACTGCCAGTTCGTGCGTGTGTTTGCAAAATGGGTGAGGGGATGTCAGTAAAGAGAATTGTGGGTAAATCCTATTTCCTGAAAGAAAAAATAATAATTTCTTTCTAGATTAAAAGTGGGTGGTTTGTTTTTCTCTGAGGGATTGTATAAAACTTAAAGGAGGATTAATTCATGCTTGAAACTATCATACTATTTCTGCAAATGAAAAGTCGATGTCTTAACAACCAGAAAGAGTCAGACGGTAAACTGATTAAAGTTGACCACCCGTGAAAAGCATGAAGAGGGGAAAAAAGAAATGATTTAATAAGCAGCATGTTTTTCTGCATTTCAGGAATAATCTCCTATATATTTTTTTGGAGAATGTGACTGCTTATCACTGACATGCCTTCATATTTGAGACATGATTTGAGTGAGGACAGCTGTTTCAATCTAAACTGAATCAAGGGGATGTACACCATGTCATTGATAATAAGACCCAGTTTGCTGTCCATTATTTCTACATCATTGAATCAAATTGTTAAGATTTATTTGTTATAGTTGGTGAACATTAGTTCAGAAATGTAGCTGTTACAATATCTCTTGGTCATTTGGGTGCCATCGGTATGTTATACTTAGCCTCATTATTTATTTGCTAAATCCAATACATTTTATATCCACTTTTTACCAATACTCACTGATTTTCAGTGGTGTGTTTTTTTAATACATTTTTCATATTATGGTAATACTTTCATTGCATGACACCTAAATAATCATAAATGGTGCACAACTGAATCAGTTTCTTGCAGTATTTCTGAATATTTGTTACAACTTGGTTATGAGACAATGTATTTCCATTTACTTGTTAAGAGATGTTAACACATTTTCCCTTCCATTATAAACAAAGACATAACAGCCTGTCCTGAAAGCAGTCAGAATAACTCTAAATGCAAATAGTTACACCTTTATGGCAATATGAAAACAAGAGCTCTCAATAGGTTCAGTGAAGGACATCAAAAGAGAAAACGCTTGTGTGGAATGCCAAACGTTTGGCTATACGTTTGATCTTAAAGGCCCACGATCAGATATGTTAGCTTGGATAAAGATCTCCATTATGGTTGTTGTTCTTTTTGAACACAACGCTTTGCCAGGTAATCTCAACATGTCCAAAGACCAATTGGTACGGCTCAATAACAAACGGCAAACAACTATCTAGCGTAAACATTAAGAATGTAAGTCACAATGTTTGGTCATTGTACAAACTTTTGAGATTGGCCAATTACATGATTCAGGGTTTGTAAGCCAATGCTGTCGTAAGTAATTGCAGATAGACCTCAGAGTACCCATTAATACACCATGTCATTGTCCAAAGTAAAATTACTACATCTCTTGCCATTCTACCTTCTCTTTGACCATGGTCCTATTATTTTACACACCATGTAATAGCTTACAATAGCTTGATTAACTGATCTAATCACATTTCTGAAATCAGAGGGATACAAATTTGATTTAGGTATTTTTACGCTTGTCGTATTGAAAATAGTTATATTTAAAATGTTCCTTAATTTAAAATAAATATGGAAATTAAATGAACGTTATTGTCTTGAAATGAGACTATTATACGGTTTGGGTCCTACAAATGGACATTTATAGTGTACTGCAAGTCAAATGTTGATCAACACTGAAAGATAGAATAATTAGTAGATAAGATTAAATTCACATGGCATGCAAGTGAAATTGTTTTCTTCTTGTATTACCATTCCAAATGTATAGAGCTGAACACAAAGTAGCCTACATTGTTGAATGGAAGCCCAGTATTTGTGTGTGTAAGATAGAGACTGTCTGTGTTTGTGTCTTTCCCCATTCATAGCCTGTGGGCACGTTACTTAAGCTTCCACATTTGTGAAATCCGACAGGATATTTACCACATGTAAATGCTTACATTTACTTGGAATTCATATATACCCAAATCCATGTGTGCATAATTGTTTTTCTCAAACATCACCTCAGCTGCTTGGGGTTGTTGGCTAGGTCAAAACTGTTATAACGTTATAGACTGGACTGAGAGTGGTCATTTTACTGCATTCCAATACACATCAGTCTGGGTTTATAAATACTGATTAAGGGGGGGGTCTTGAAACAAGTAAATTGCTGATCTTGAATTCCCCTTTTGTCGGACAGGTCAATTTGTCATTGAACGAACTTCACAAAGAGGGGAGTTACAAAAGACTTCCATGGCTTCTCATTACACCCATTTGGCCTTCTTCTGGGGTGGTGAAGTGTAGTCTACTTCAGCCCCTGGGTCTGGAGGACTGAGTCAGGGTTTGGTGTTTGGACACACCTCAATCTACCTCCTTATAAAGATGGCCAATCTGATGAGAGGAAACACAGGCAGTTATTTGTAGACCCTTTTAGATAAGCTTCTACTGCCAAGGACCTCTACCTCCTCACACTCATAGACTGACACACACACGCAGGCGCACGCGCACGCACACACGCAGCGGTCAGTCAGTTAGTTACTAGTCCTGTGTCCTAATTTGAGAAAGAGAAGAGGGCACGGGCGATAGTTGTACTGCATCCTGGGTCGTGATCATCGTGACGAAAATGTCAGAACTGGAGAGAACAAATGGATCCAATTTCCTATATTCAACACCTGCTGTGTTAGCCACCGGGCTTTTAATGAACTCTAAACCCGTAGCAGTGATCCCTATTATCTGGTGATTTCTCACGAGAAATTACCATTCTGCCCCTTATTACGCATACTTAGTCATTAGGCGATGGCAGCGAGGGGAGTATTAAGCGGGGAAGAAAGAGCAATCTCTTTCAGGATTCTTTTTTTTTTCTTTGAAAGTCCACACAAATTATGCTTTTTAATAGAGTCAACGGGCAGCAAATGAAGGCTCAGTATAACTGACGTCGTGCAGTTGACTAGCAGTGATAGTCGTGCATTATAAACCGACAGACCAACGGGGTGTTACGGAACGAACTTGACAGCAGGTCAAACTATTCGCTCGCATAATGAGCCGCTCATTCCGTTGGGTGTTTGACACGCGACAGATCATTTGAGAAGATACGTGGTTCCCGAAAGGGCGACGGACGGCACTTCCTTTGCAGTGATTGGCCAACCAGTGTAGGCTGCTCAAAAAGGATTGCAATATAATGACTGACTAAAGTGGGTTGGCAGAATTGAGGTCAGAGGCCACCGACTGGCACGCCTATGCCGGCCTCCATTGAGAAGCCCAGAAGCTGGCATGGGTGGTTGGGGGTCCGAATGATGATAGGATGGCGGTTAGGCCATTAACCAATCACAGTCTAATGAGCGGGAGCATGAGATGGAGGCCAGCTCCTGGTGTTTTTTAATGAGGTAACTGAAGTAACCGCAAGTCCCGGGGATGCAGGCGGCAATGGCGACTCACAACCCGCCTAATGACACCCCTAATCCCTGCAGAGACGGCGCCACACACAATTGGCTTGCCCTCCATGTGGCGAAATATCCCAGCAACACCTTCTCGATCGCACCCTGTGACGCCAGTTAGCAGTCCGGAAAATAGAGCCCAATACACTTCTGAAAAAAAAATCTGCACGTGTGTAAGAGGAGAGATCTCTGTGGTCCGGGGGGGAAAGTACTCGGGATTGGAATGCGGCCAGTCAGACACTTCCACATCATGCTTGTTACCGTTGTCCTTGTTCACAGGGGTTTGAGCTGTGAACTTTGACTTGTTGTGTTAGGAGGTGTAAAGATTTCTCACCATCACCTACAGCCACCACGTGTGGCGAAGGACTTAGTCAGTGGTGTGTCACATTATTACCGGATTTTCTGAACAAACATTATATTATGATACAAAAAAAGAAGGATAAGCCGGGCAAGTCAATACTATGTTTGAGAGTGAGTTTTCAGTACATTCGGATTTATTGAATTGCAGGTGCTGAGGAGCTGAAATTTTGTGGTAGTAATTCATTTATTTATTCCTATGACAGAAAGTGTTTAGTGTAATTCAAAATAAATTGATTCTTTATTCACTTTAATACACAAACTTGTGTGGCTTAAACCTTTCTTAATTAGCTTCAACTCAAAGCTAAGCTGTTTTGCATAGTGAGGAGCTTGAAATTGGCAAGCTTCACTGTGTGCAAACTTTTCCTAACTATATTCAAAGCTAATGCTTTACAGACATTTTTTGCATAATCATGAGCATATATGAGATGTTTATATTATAATAAACAGTTATTGAATTGGTATGTGTGTCACTTGAATGGGTAAGGGTGTCCAAACTTTTGACTGGTGCTGTAAATAAATTACATGATTATAAAATGCTTATAATTTGCTAAGTGGATTCTGACCTCAATCAACAAGCACCTCAAACCACATCTAACAATGCAAATATGCGGTGCATGTGTTTAGTACAGTCATTAAATACAATAGTTCCCAAACCCCTATTTTGTTTAAATATGGTGAGCGCAATTCCCTTGTTTATATTCAAACAGTGCCCCATTAGAATGTGTGGTGGACCTTGGATGGCTTAAATTCTTGATCCTCTTCATAGACTCAAACTTACGGGCTTCTCTGTGCAGGAGAACAACAGAACACATGGAAAAGGATTTGCAAGTATAAATTCAAAAGCATGAGAATCCAAAACCACACTCCACAAAACATTCCATTCTTGAGTTTGGTGGTCTGAAGAAGAGAGTCCTTCCCATTTGGCACAGACCGATTCCGAGAAGCTATGCATTTAGCAGGGAATCTCAAAACAAATACGTTGCCCTATCGTAAGACACCTCAGTATGCTGCATTGACATCAGTTTGAAATTAACATAGTTCCGTTGACATCTTTAAACCTACACAAGAACTCGAAGGCCTGTTCAAATTTAGTCCGTTTCCCTGTTGTCTGGAAAAAGATACATATTTTTCTTAGTCTGGATAATAATTCACAGATTTGTTCTTACACGGACCATTTTCATAGGGAGATAAGCAACTACATAGGTCTCAGTAAGACACCAGGCCTATACAAATTCTTTGTTCTTCCACATGCTCTTGTTTAAAGTTAGCTTCCTATACCTGGGCATCCATCCTGTTTTACGGAAAGCCCACTATGTTCTTACTAAAGATAGCAAACAATTGGGAACAGATTCAAATGGTTGGAAAGTACAGTATCTCAACATTGAGATATACATATTTTCATCATTGTTTCAGCATACTCATATATGTGTTTTCTCCAAGGTGCTAAGATATCTCAACAAACTGCTTCCACACTAGACAAATACCTCTTTCTCTCCTATCCCTCTCTCTCTCCATCACTCTGCCTCTCATACACACACACATCTATCCTTCACTCAGTCCCTGGTCCAGATGTGCTGTGCTCCCAGCGCAGACGGAGCTGCCAGCTGAGGCCAGAGCATTACCCTGGCGAGGAGAGACAAGGCGAGATGAAAGGGGGGAGAGAGAGAGGAGGGATCCGATTCTCCCTGACGTCTTCATTGGGAATTCACACTAAGAGCTCATCATGACGCTAAGAGCCCCGGCCCGTCGAGGCACCCGCCTCAGGAAGCTGACCCCCGAAATGCGTATATACTCTATTTAGCAATGCATTTATACTCTGTTTATACACTTACTGTCTCATTACTGACAAATGCCTCACGTTTGTCCCTCTAACTAATAATGTAGATGGAAAACGTAGCTGAGAAAAATCGCTATGCGCTTATATAGCTTGGGAATGTGAATGCCCCTTTATGAGATTGAGAAGGTCAGGTAAAAAGGGTTTCAGTGCATTCATTGCAAGCCACTGTGAGCATATCGGAGGGTTTTATAATTCCAGGGAAACGTTTTTTTTTATTGTTCTTGCGTTATTAGCACAGTGCTGGCCTGTGAAGACGGCACAAAGGAGTATTTTTGTGTGCAGCTATTAAGAAGTTCCAGAAGGTCAGACCTCTAAGGGCAGTTCTTTGTATCTAAAAGTTTCATGTGGATTTGATGTCTAGTCATCTGGTTATCTGAACCAAATAGATGTAACAATGAATCAAATTTGTAAATGGGGAATGTGAGAAAATACAGTACATTGTTCATTCCTTTCAGTTTGTATGGATTTTAGAATTTGTCTTTAAAATGAACAAAGCCATCAGAATCAAATTGTGTTATATTTTTTTGCATTCCCCCAAACCAAAAGATTATTAGTATTTGTAAAAGACAGGGCTGTGTTCACCCACTAATCGCATGCTCTAGTCTTCGTTCCATGGTGAGTAAAGCATAATAAACAACAGAACTGCTGCTTTCAGTTGCCCCTCTTGACAAATGGACCACTCGTAGAAAAGCTCTCTTTGAGTGAGACATAACTTCAGGCAGTCCCTCGCAGGTGTGAGTGATCTTTCATTCCCCCCTTCCTCTCTTTTCCTTCTCTACCTTCGCCTCCTATCTCTGGCCTGCATCAAATGCGAACGTACGAGCCGCCCCAGGTCCAGATTAACTCCACTTTGACAGACCAAAGGGCTCCCCCTCCTGCTGCCCCTTTCCACTTCAACTCACACATCTCCTACAACAGGGGAAATTAGGGCTAGTTTAGCAGATCTTAGGGCACCACTAAACACTGCCCCAGATCGCTGACTGATTGCCTGGTTGGCTCAATCCATTGTCTACCTGCTTCGCTTATCTTTGCCTCTGGCCAAAAGCAGCTTCTCATGGCTTGCTACTCCCATCCTCTCTTCCTCTTTTTCCCTCTCTTTCTCAGTCTCCCTTTCTCTCCCTTCACCCCTCTCTTCCTCTCACCCCTCTCCCGTTCTCTCACTGACAAAACACACACACTCCCACTCTTTCTACATCTACTCGATCCAACTTTTCCAGAGAAAATATATAGCACAAGTTATTGTTGAGTTAACAGGTTTTGCAGGGTGAATAGATATCATCAGCTCAGACTGTCACAATGTTTGCTTTGTGGTTTTCCAAAGAAACACACTACTAGTTAATGTTTCTTTTAACGGTGGATTAAAAGAGACCTCATGCTTTGTTTATGACAAATGGTTAGCTCTTGTAACACTTCATAGGTTGTTATCCAGGAGTTAGCTTTTAGCTGCAACTGCCAGGGTGGGCTATTGTTTCACTGTGTGCATTGAAATAGAAAGATTTATATTCATTTGGTGGATTTTTTTTTTTTTAATTCATTTTTTAATTCAATTTTTAATTCATGGATATCACTTGAAATATATTTACTCTCCACTACCATGGTAAAGCTCACAAATATTATTGGTTAGTGACCTAAAAGAGAGAGTCACATCTCTTGAGACATCTGTTGAATTTCACCACGTTTCTAATTGTTACAGCCAGGCCAATTATACATGATCAACCTTTACCAAATGGTTGAAAAGCCTTCACTGGGACGAGGCATATCATTTGTCTCTGTTGTCAGCTTCCTGTTTTCCCGACCAACTCCCGTGACCCGGCAGGCCTGGTCGCCCCCAAAACCACTTTCCCTTTCCTTATTCTGGAAGGGGGGGGGGTACACAGTATGACCCAGTGCTCAGGTCAGTGAGCAGCTCACCGGGTCTGTCCAAACACAGGGGTTTGTTTTGCTTAAGCTATGGAAAGAAGAAGTATCCTCTTAAATCAATGCTTTACTCACCGCACATGCAAGGCTGTTAGGCATAAAACCAGAGGGGGCAGGGCCTGGCATGACACAGGTCAGCTCCTGCAAGCATGCCTCCCGTTATGGTGGGACTAAGAAAAGGTGGGCTAGGATACACCATCCGGGGCGAGGATACGTGACATGTGTTTTGGTGTACAGGTATATCCATTTCCATCCAATTAGTGTTGCGCATACCATATATCATGTTTTACACATACTATTTTGAATGTATGTGCTTCACCATGCCAGCATTTGGACATTACCTTTTTTATTTTTCTCAAATGTATTTGGGTACACCTTTCCATCAATTAAAATAGTAACCTAAATTGTTAGTCATTGTTTTACCATTATGATGGGAACGCCAATTATTATTGTAAGGGAAATTAAGACTTTATCAAATGGAGGCCATCAATGCTAAAATGTGAGGCCTATCAATTCTTTAAAGTAACATAAATAATAATTTTGCTCACAATGTTGAACCAATCCAATAAATGTGGAGACAAAATTAAGGCCAATAAGCAGATAAAGTGGTTCATCAGGTTGAAAAAATCATGATGGCAAAAATTAAGTTGGGGGTTTCAATTCCTGTCTTGTCCAAAAAAGAAGTTGTATCAAAGGCTGTTTGTTTTTCATTTGTGGGGGACTCTCTGACCTGATTTTATCTGACCAGATAGGTGTGATGGTGGTTGAATTCCCAACTGTATACAGTTGTGCTGAAAAGTTTGCATACCCTTGGAGAATTGGTAATATATGTACCATTTGTAAAGAAAACATGAGGGAGCAAGCAAAACACGTCTTTTATTTCTTATAGGATTCACATTCAACTGTAGGTCATAACAGAATGGCACAATCATAAAACAAAACATGGTAACAAAGAAAAACATGAACTGACCCCTGTTCAAAGGTCTGCATACACAGTTCTTAATACTGTATATTGCCCCCTTTAGCATCAATGACAGCATGCAGTCTTTTGTAATAGTTGTCTATGAGGCCCCAAATTCTTGCAGGTGGTATAGCTGCCCATTCGTCTTGGCAAAATGCCTCCAGGTCATGCAAAGTCTTTGGTCGTCTTGCATGAACTGCACCTTTGAGACCTCCCCAGAGTGGCTCGATGATATTAAGGTCAGGAGACTGTGATGGCCACTCCCGAACCTTCATCTTTTTCTGCTATAACCACTGGAGAGTCAACCTGGCCCTGTGCTTAGGGTCATTGTCGTGCTGGAAAGACCAAGAACGTCCCATGTGCAGCATTTGTGCTGAAGAATGCAAATTGTCTGCCAGTATTTTCTGATAACATGCTGCATTCTTCTTGCCATCAGTTTTTAACTCGCCATCAAGATTCCCCATGCCTTTAGAGCTCACACACCCCCAAAACATCAGTGAGCCACCACCATGCTTCACAGTGGGGATGGTATTCTGTTCACTATAGGCCGTGTTGACCCCACTCCAAACATAGCACTTATGGTTGTGACCATAAAGCTCTATTTTGGTCTCGTCACTCCAAATTACAGTGTGCCATAACTGTGAGGCATGTCAAGGTGTTGTCGGGCATATTGTAACCTGGCTTTTTTGTGGCATTGGCGCAGTAAATGCTTCTATCTGGCAAATCGACAATGCAGCACTTTTTTGTTCAAGTATCGTTGTATTGTGCTCCTTGAAGCAACCACACCGCCTTTTTCCAGAGCAGCCTGTATTTCTCCTGAGGTTACCTGTGGGTTTTTCTTTGTCTCCCGAACAATTCTTCTGGCAGTTCTGACTGAAATCTTTCTTGGTCTACCTGACCTTGGCTTGGTATCAAGAGATCCCCGAATTTTCCACTTACTAATGAGTGATTGAACAGTACTGAATGGCATTTGCAAGGCTTTGGATATCTTTTTATATCCTTTTCCATCTTTATAAAGTTCCATTCCCTTGTTACCTTTTGACAGTTCTTTTCTGCTCCCCATGGCTCAATAACTAGCCTGCTCAGTGCATCCACGTGACAGCTAACAAACTCTTTGACTATTTATACACAGACACTTATTGCAATTTAAAAAGCCACAGGGGTGGGAAATTCACCTTTAATTGCCATTTTCACCTGTTTGTGTTACCTTGTGTGTCTGTAACAAGGCCAAACATTCAAGGGTATGTAAAGTTTTGATCAGGGCCATTTGGGTGATTTCTGTTATCATTATGATTTAAAAAGGAGCCAAACAACTATGTGATAATAAATGATAATAAATCATTTATTAAATATCCTTTAATAAATGATCAGTCATATTTTCAAAATCAATGCCAATATTTAACAATTTCTGCCTGGGTATGCAAACTTATGAGCACAAATGTACCAAGTGACACTTTGGATATAGAGGCTAGGAACAGCTAATGGTAAATGGAATTAATCAGTGATGTAATAACAAGAAACTAACTATAACTATAAACGTAAACAGTTTTAGTTAAGGCTCACTGTAACGTAACTACTGTAGCCTATGTTGTAGCCAGCAAATGTGCACAGATGCATACTTCAAAAATCCACCAGAAACAGTCGCACTATAAACGTAAACTGTTTTATTTCAGGCTTACTATAATGTAGTCACTGGAGGTTTTAGCCAGCTAAGTTTTCATCTATACGGAATAATTCATAATGCGTATTTCACTTTGCCTGCGAGGAGATACGAACTCAGGACCTATAGTTCACAGGTCCGCTTCTGTAACCACTACGCTATTTAACAAGAGTCAGTCAGTCAGTCAGTCAGTGACATTCGCTCTTCTTCCGGCAATAAAGTATGATTAGCTTAATTAGATATGATTAGATAAATGTCTTTTATATAGACACCACCAGCAAAAATTTGCCAAGGAGAGAAAGATCAAGGTCCTTAAATATCTTTGTATTCTTTGATTTTCAATACATCTATGACAAAAAGCTGATGGACAAACTAGTAAAAAAAAAAAAAATTTAAAGTACGTCTCCATCCCCACATCTCAGAGCCTTTGGGGACAATTTGCTAGCCCCAGTAGTTTCTTAAAGTCATTTTGAATAGATCGTTTGCAGCATGAAGGACTTATTGAACAGCATGCTTCCATATTAAATGACAAAAAGTTATAATTTAAATAGTGTTTCACATGGTACCACTGTCAAGGAACAGCGCTGTAATTCAGAGAAGAGGCGTAGCGAAGTGGTCTACTCAACATCTGCCCATGCAGAAATACAGTGCTTAAAATACGATAAGCAGACTGTCTGTCTTTCTAGCCTTTGAGACAACTCCCATTGTTAGAGCATCTCTTAATTTTATACAGTATCTCTATCAATGACCATTTTCACAGCTACAGTGGGAGGAGATTAGCTGAGAAAAACAGCAGTGGGTTTTGAGTCCATTGTTGCCAGGTCTTGAGTTGTTTCAGCATTGACATGAGAGAGTGTGTCTGCTGTTCAGGTGTCATTCGATCTGAGGAGGAATGTCGAAATAACACAGCTTTATAGTGCCTGTTTGAGTGAGTGTTTGTAATGGCAAGAAGAGAAATGATTCCCTTACCTGGAGGAGGCATTTAAACAGCTTTGAAGTAGACTTTGAGCACATTAAATTGCCTTGTTATGTAAAGGCCAGATGCATTTTGGACTGCAAAGTTGAATCCTGATTTAGGTTGAATGTTTATGGACGCCAGACGGCACTTCTCTGAAATGAACAAGATTTGGACACAGGTATCCTACTCCATTTAAAATACATTTGACAAGACACTGGAAAAGAATTCAAATTAAGTGTATTCACTTGCATCTAAATCACCTGTGTAGTTCTTGCTTATTACTTTCCAATCAGTATAAATGCCCTCAATTAAATCTTAACCTAAATAGTGACATTATGAGTTGTATATTAGAGCTTCTAATAAACATCTGGACACTGGTTAAAAGGCTCTTGTTGTGACTGTAAACAAAGGCTATAATTCTAGATAATGGTTTCTTCTGAGCCTTGCTCAGGGAGATACAATGGCCAGTCTCAGTTGCTTAATTATCATCCTAATTTGTATTAGTGCTGGCTATCCTCTAAGGGATAATTAAGTATCTAGTGTGTGGGAGAGCTTAATGAGGTTAAACTTAAGTCTTGACATGGAATGAAGGTTCAACAGCTTCACTATGCGTGAAAAAAGAAATGCAAAGCTTATTTGCTCTTTTATAGGAGTTTGTGGGACGTGGTCTATGAGTCCCTTTTGAACGTCACACACACAGGAGCACTATCTCTCAGAGGCCACGTAGGGTAGATGGCAATGGCTGTGCTGAGCCTTTCAAAGATACTTATTTTGCTAGTGGCATTTCAGCATAGTTGGGCTTGGAGGATCGGCAGTTCAAACAGTCAGGTCTTGCTCTCTATCTGGTCTCCACCTTGCCGAGTGCTCTGACCCCACACATGATAAAATCAAAGAATGCCCTTATCAGATCCATGTCGTCCGCCATTATTCACTATGTTGTCACCGTCCGCCTGTGACATTTTCAAGGAACACCGACTACTTATGTGCAACAAAAGTCTCGGTGCACTGAAACTAATCCTGTTTGGTAGGTGTTGATAGCACTGATAAGAGCTCTTGCCCGGGTCTTGATATCATCTGGATTTACCATGCATTATAGTAAAAATATAATCTCTCTCTCCTTCCTGTTTGTACATGATATTCAACATGTAACATACCATTTATTCCCTTTCCCGTGTTATTGGATATAGCTACATGGCATTGTTTAGTAAAGGAAAGATCTTTCCTTTACTAAACAAACTCCACCCACCCGGTTGCTTGTTTGCTAGGCACCAAGGTAGGCATTTTATCTGTGACCGGGGGATTTATTAGCGCTAAAAAGATAATTGCCACCCATAGGCCACCAGGGGCTGATTTACAACTGTTAATATTTAGGATTCCTTGAGGTGTTCCTTGAGTTTCTTTATCTCCGACACGACCTGGGGCACTGAGAAAAGAAGGGTCACGGTGGACGATGAGAGATGGGTTCAGCAAACCCTCCACTCAAAGTGATTTGACTGAGACTAACGCGCAAGGAAGCAGCCTACAAACAATAACATCGCAGGCCAGTTTGGAGCTGAAAGGCACCTGCTATACTTGGCCAGCTCTGCTCACCTGTCAAGTCTGAACATTATGCATGTTGGTTTTGGAAGGGGATTCTCCCATATCCTCAACACACAGTCCCCTCACAGAGGAGTCAACTGCTAGAACAGGCTCAGAGCACAGTTACAATGATCTAAACAGGATTTGATATCCAGAATAAACGTGCGGTCACATGGACAATGGACTTCTCACAACATTCAAAGCCTGCACTTTACTTTGACATGCTCTAGCCATCTCTACACCACCTAGTTTTCCCATCTCATTGGCCTGGCTCTTAACAAGGGAAACTGGTTAATATCAGTCCCGAACTAAGTGTAGATTGTACAATTAGAGGCATCAGGTGGGCGTGGGTGTGTTTGTTTAAACATTGTTGTTTTGTCTAGGTCCTGACTACATTGGTAATGTTGATTCAAGTACCTGAACACAGGTACGCAACATATGTTGGAGGGGAGCATGGTTGGAGGCGAAACAGGAAATGAAGAGTCTTGGGCTTGTCTGTCCACGCTGATCCTTTAGCTAACCGGGAGGCAAGAAGGCTTCAGTGAGCGCGCTCTGCTGTGAGGTCATGGGTTCAAAAGCCAGGTGTTGTGCCTTGCAGCAGGACACTTCGTCTAAACAGTGTAAATTATTTTGTAGAATATGAAGTTGAACCCAATATCAAAGAGGCCCGCTGAAAAAACGTGGTTTCTTCTACTGCATATGTGAGAGACATTAATTTGGCCATTATGTAAACAGAGGAAATATATTTATCTTGTGTGGTCATTTAAGGCCTATTTTATATATGATCATTTACATGACTTTTCAGTTTACAGTGACATGTATTGACACATAAACTGAGATACGGATATGTGCTGGAATCAAGGGTACGTGTGTGTAGCAGCTTGACCAGCCCTTAACATTGTCCAATGTCCAGATGTTTTTTCAGAGGCTGCATAAATATATACATATACAGTAAACATTTTCCAAATGGTACACTTTAGAAATGTGGTCACCTTATCTTTTTCTGTTCAATACGTTGCCTACATATTATTTTATTAATCCCAAATTGGCAAATTGTTTTATCATATCATCCAGGACTTTAGGAAAAGGCTTGGTCTCTTTTATGTCCTGGATGATGCATGATGTTATAAAACAATTTCCCGACTTGTGATTAATAAAATAATATTCTACACGATACATTTTCTCATCACATTGCAATACTTTTTCGGCGAGGCTGCATCGAGAAAGTACCATATGCTACCTCATGAGGTAGCATATGGTACCTTCCTATGTTTAAACTGTTTGCCTTCCTATGTTTAAACTGTCAATAAAAACCTTTGAAAAAAGCAATTAAAAATGAATAAGCAGAGTGACTGTTCACTAGCCTTTAAAAAAAATAATTTTATGACAAGACTTTGAGTCATACCAGCAACCACATATTGTCATGACAATAATAATTAATGTAGGTGTTACTGTATGAGAAATATTATGTGATTTAAAGAATGACTCAATTATTTCTTTACTTTTTCTTTTTTCTACATTGTGGAATAATGGTGAAGATATCATAAATATGAAATAAAAAACATAGAGTCTTGCTGTAACCAAAAAAGCATTCAAATCAAAATACATTCCATACCTTAGATTTTGCAAAGTAGACACCCTTTGCCTTGATCATAGCCATGTATACTCTTTATATTCTCTCAACCAGCTTAATAAGGTAGTCACCTGGAATTAATTTCAATTAACCAGGTGAGTAAACAGAGGATGACAAGGTAGGGTGGGTATACAGAAGACCATCATTATGTCTGTACTGTAGTAGTCCATTTTATGGCAAGAAGAGCTAAAATTAGCAAAGAGATGACAGTTCATCATGACATTAAAACATGAAGGTCAGTCAATCCAGAAATTATCAATAACTTAGAAATTTTCTTCAAATGAATTCACAAAAACTATCAAACACTGAGATGAACCCGGCTCTCATGGGGGTCACCACAGGAAAGGAAGACCTAGAGTTACCTCTGCTGCAGAGGATAAGGAGACTGAGCTAATCAGCCATTATTGGTCGAACTGCTGCTTCAAAAGAAACCACTACTGAAAGATACCAAACAGAAGAAGAGACTTGCTTGGGCCAACAGTCATCAGAAATGGACATTAGACCGGTGTAAATCTGTCCTGGTCAAAGGAGTAATTTTTGGTTTCAATTGCCGTGTCTTTGTGAGACGCAGAGTGGGTGAATGGATAATCTCTGCATATGTGTGGTTCCCATCATAAAGCATGGAATACACGTGTGATGGGGTGGGAGTGCTTTGCCGGTGTCACTGTCTGATGGTCTCAAAATGCATGGATACCACAGCATTCTGCAGTGACATGCCGTCCCATTTGGTTTGTGGTTAGTGGGACTTGTTTTTCAACTGGACAATGACCCAAAACACAGGATGTATAAGGGTTATTTGACCAAGAAGAAGAGTGATGGAGTGATGCATCAGATGACCTGGGATCCACAATCACCAAACCTCAACTCAATGGAGATGGTTTAGGTTGAGCTGGAATGCAGAGTGAAGAAAATGCAGCCAACAGGTGCTTAGCATACAATTAGGTCCGGAAATAATTGAACACTGACAGAAGTTTTGTTATTTTGGCAGTTACAGTAAAATAATGAATATGGGCTTAAAATGCAGTCTCTCAGCTTTAATTTGAGGGTATTCACATCCAAATTGTAGGAAGGGTTTAGGAATTACAGCTCTTTAATATGTAGCCCCCTCTTTTTCAAGGGACTAAAAGTAATTGGACAGTTGACTCAAAAGCTGTTTCATGGACAAGTGTGAGCTATTCCTTCGTTATTTCTTCATCGATTAAGCTGCTAATAGGTCTGGAGTTGATTCCAGGTGTGGCATTCGCATTTGGAAGCTGTTGCTGTGAACCCACAACATGCGGTCAAAGGAGCTTTCAATGCTAGTGAAACAGCATTGGCTGCAAAAAAAAATCCATCCGAGAGAAAGCAAGAACAGTAGGAGTGGTCACATCAACAGTTTGGTACGTTCTGAGAAAGAAAGAACGCACTGGTGAGTTCTGCAAAATTAAAAGGCCTGGACGTCCACGGAAGACAACAGTGGTGGATGATCATAGGATCATGGTAAAGAAAAACCCCTTCACAGCATCTAGCTAAGTGAAGAACACTCTCCAGGAGGTAGGCATATCATTATCCAAGTCTACCATAAAGAGAAGACTTCACAAGAGAAAATACAGAGGGGTCACCACAAGGTGCATTCATAAGCCTCAAAAATACAAAGGCTAGATTAGACTTTGCCAAAAAACATTTAAAAAAGCCAGCCCAGTTCTGAAATAGCTTTCTTTGGACAGATGAAACTAAGAACAACCTGTACCAGAATGATGGGAAGCAAAAAGTACGGAGAAAGCTTGGAGTGGCTCATGATCCGAAGCATACCACATCATCTGTAAAACACGGTGGAAGGCAGTGTGATGGCATGGTCATGCATGGCTTCCAATGGCACTGGGTCACTAGTGTTTATTGATGATGTGACAGAAAACAGAAGCAGCCAGATGAATTCTGAAGTGTATAAGGATATACTGTCTGCTCAGATTCAGCCAAATTCAGCAAAGTTTGTTGGACGGCGCTTCACTTTACAGGGGGACAATGACCCAAAACATACTGCGAAAGCAACCCAGGAGTTTTTTAAGGCAAAGAAGTGGAATATTCTGCAGTGGCCGAGTCAATCATCTGATCTCAACTCAAACTTAAGGCAGAAAGACCCATGAACAAACAACTGAAGACAGCTGCAGTAAAGGCCTGGCAAAGCATCACAAAGGAGGAAACCCAGCGTTTGGTGATGACCATGCATTCCAGACTTCAAGCAGTCATTACCTGCAAAGGATTCTTGACAAAAATGAACATTTTATTTGTGATTCTGTTAATTTGTCCAATTACATTTGAGCTCTTGAAATAAGGGGACTGTGTATGAAAATGGTTGCAATTCCTAAACATTTCATACAATACTTTTGTTCAACCTCTTGAATTAAAGCTGAAAGTGTGCACTTCAATTGCATCTGGGTTGTTTCATTTCAAATCCATTTGGGTGGCGTACAGAGCCAAATTTATGAAAATTGTGTCAGTGTCCAAATATTTCCGGACCTAACTGTATGTGGTGACTTCTTCAAGAATGTTGAAAAAGCATTCCAGGTGGCTACCTCATGAAGCTGGTTGAGAGAATCCCTAGAATGTGCAAAGCTGTCACCAAGGCAAAGGGTGGCAACTTTGAAGAATCTAAAATATAAATGTATTTTGATTTAACACTTTTTTGGTTACTACATGATACCATTCCAATTCCAATTTGTTATTTCATATGTTATTTCATAGTTTTGATGTCTTCACTGTTATTCTACAATGTGGAAAATAGTAAAAATAAAGAAATACCTTTGAATGGTTAGGTGTGTCCAAACATTTGAGGGGTACTGTGTATGAAATAAAGAAATTACAGAAGGTAAAATAAATGTGTGTTCCCAAGAACTAACTAGTCTTTCTTTTTGTTTCCACTTCCATTGATTTCATTTCTTTCTATCAGAGATGTCACTTTGTCAGAACATTTATTCCTCCTGCATACCCTAGCATTTAATAATAATCATCTTTCTGCCAGAAATCTTATGGAGGGATAATCTGAGATAAATATGGTTAATTGAGGCCAGGTGAACTTTCTTTATCAGCACCACAGTCAACGAATCTGAAGTAAGTGTGATAATTAGAATAGAGCTGTCTTCCCTGTATGAACACTGAGGAGGACTGTCTTTCTGCTGTTTGCCTTGTTCCACCTGTGGTCTCCCAATTCTATGATAGGATATCACAACACATCATAACTTCACATAACACATTTTACACCATTCTTTATGATTAGCTCATATGCAGTTATCTAAGTGAACGTCTATAAATAAATCATGGATGTCTACATCACAGGTTTTCTGAAATACTGAAAAAAATACAATTTGGGAAATGGAAAACTAATCAAAAAAAGTTAATCCCACCGTTCACTCATTACATCATGTTTGGAAGAGTACAAAAAAATCAAACTGTTTACTCATAATAAAAACAAGTTGTTGGAATAGACTGTTATTACACCCTCTTAAGCATTATTTGGACATTATTGTACTGCAGGAAGTAGTATATAGCTATCATAATGGTGAGAAAAAGGCAATTAACAAAGGAAGATGGACAGACCATTATAACCCTTAACAATGTAGGTCTTTACTTTAGAGAAATTACAAAGAAAACCAAGGTGGGCAGTTTCCTACATCATCAAAACTTTGAAACTGAGGAAAACTATGACAGGAAGAGGTCTGGCAGACCCAAAGCCACAACAGAATTAGAAGATAAGTTGTTGAGAGTCAACAGCTTGCATGAAAGGTGGCTCACAGGACAATAGCTTCAAGCACAGCCTAACACTGGTCGAAGTAAACAAGTCTCAGTTTCAAATCTGAAGAGAAGACTTTGCTGGTTTGACAGGTCGAGTGGCAGTAAGAAAGCCATTGCTATGATTGTAATTGTCTTTGGCATATCAATTACAACTATTTTTTTAATAAAAAAATATATCTAGGTTTCAACAAAATAGACTATACATATGCCTGGGGATTTAAAATTCACTTTTTTTATTTAATTCTTTTTTCTGAGTGACATTTTATATTAAAATTAAAGAAATCTGTCAATTTCAATGAATTAATTAGGCCCTAATTTATGGATTTCACATAAATGGCAATACAGACATGCAACTTTTGGTGACAGACACCTTCAAAGAATTTCCTACTCAAGTCAGTTAAGACTGATGAGGACAACAAGAATGCAGAAGAGCTTCCCAGAGGGGGATTTTCAGTTTGTGTGAAAGATATTTGGTTGTCCCCAGCACAAAGTGCACCTGTGTAATGATCATGCTGTTTAATCAGCTTCTTGATATTCCACAGCTGTCAGGTGGATGGATTATCTTGGCCAAAGAGAAATAAGTTTTTGTGTTTATAGTTCATGAAACATGGCACCAACACTTAACATTTTGCTTTGATATTTTCGTTCAGTATATTTAAATTGTTAATATAGTGCTATTTGTTTTTTTACTTCGATTTTTTGTTAAAATAGGGACATGATTCACAACATTATAAATATGAATGTAGGTAAAACCAGAACCAAAGTGCTGTGTAATATGGCAGTTGCTTGTTTAAGTTTAAGAACATATAAGTTTAAGTCGTTTTTTCTGTGCAACTTTTTCAATTTTTTCCACGCTACTTCAGAAGGTGGCATCTCAAACTACAAGTAAGTCTCTTCACTTGCAAGTAAACTGCAAGTTTACACACAAAAATAATCTAGTGTCTCGAGTCTTCGATACATCTCGGAAAATGTAGCGTCATGTTAACAAGCCCATAATTACCTGATCATTTCCATCATCTAATTGGCTCATTCATTCAGAACAAAATGTAAAAACGTACTATAAGTACTAAATGTATGCATTGAGTAATGTATTTAAGTCGCTCTGGAGAAAAGTGTCAGCTAAATTACCAATATAACTATTACAGAATAACTAGATGGTGTTTCTCATGCCTCAAAATATGTACAAATGTATGGGGGGAATTCTGCTCCTCTAGATGTTGAGCAGGGGAGTGCTTTCTTGTTATGGATGAGTGAATGGATGACTGCTTGTGGTTGTTATTTTAATTAGTTTAGTTTTTCTTTTGGCAACCAGGAGGAAGCAGGGAAGATCACGCAAAGGTCAGGTCTTTTCTAAGCAGGTGGGTATTGATAGCCATCCCAGGTATGTGTATTTTTACAAGTCATGCATGCTGAACATATACGCAGGGGTGGTTTTATACCTTGCTACCAATAATAGCCTTAAATGCCTTAAATAGGAGACAACTATTGTATAGTTGTTACACACTATCTAGCTACGATTCAGTTAAAGTTAACATTTTTCCTTAGCTGGTACTTACTAATCTATGGCGTGAGGAGGTAGCAAACATTACTTTGTTTAGCTTGCTAGCTTTGTATAATACAAAGCTAGCAAGCCAAACAAAATAATAACCCACAGTTTATTAAAGGCATGCTTGGTAACTGTAATGTTGACAGTAAATTTGAACTGCCCAGGAAGAACGTTCTATTGTTGAGCCACCTCCGATCTTAAAGTAAGGATGTCTACTCTGTATGGATTCTGGTGATCTGCAAAGACGACAGTGCATCAACAAGTGTGGCATACAATATTATGCTTTAATATTCATATACTTTCAACCTACATCCAATCTTTTAAAATGGCTCAAACCAAACATTGTACACAGTTTAAGGGCCTTTTTGGTGACATTACCTCATATATATTTGCGCAAATCCTGAGTAAGAAACCATTTTCCCAGAATGCACCGCTTTGAGATGAAGTCACTGCAGGTGAAAATGAGCCCTCCTCATCTTTTTCCTGGCCCCATGAAGAGGTCTGAAAGTGTTCTCTCCATGGTCGTACTCCACTCTGATGAGCTTGGACCGCTAACACCCCAGAGAAAGCATGTTCTAATTACCCATTCAGCCCGACAGAATCTCCTTAATTACAAACTTCATTAGCTTACTGGACTTTGTTTTTCTCCAGAAAACGAAAGGGGGGGGCAGGGGTTGGGTCGAGCAGGTTGAACCGAGGTGCAATAGAGGGAAATAAAAGCGTTGGTGTTTTAGCACCTTCTTTCCCCCCTGTGCCTTTATTTTTTTGAAGGAAATGTTAAGACCTCAGTCAGAGATCTAATTAGATTCATGGTGAGAATCAGACACCTTTTAACTAGCCTCTAGAGTCCCTCAAAAGGACAGCAAGAGCCAGAGAAACACAAGGAATCCAACACAACCACTGCGATTCATGTGTGAAGTGGTCTGATTTGCCTCTGTCCTCACATTCAAATACAAAACAAGCTTACGAAAATGCCCTATACCCATTAAAGTACACTGTTAAATAAATAGAGAGCTCTGTCAGAAACCTTGAGTAGGAATATTGGGTACATTATTATTACATTTCATTCACTTGATATGTAAAAATAAGAATATCTAAAGTAATCATATTTAAATGATTTTATAAACCAAATTGACTTGAGTATGCAGGGGAAATACAGGTTGTTGCTATCCACTGGAGGGCACACCACATTATCCAATCATTCGGTTCCAGAACCCCTCACCATTTTTACAACCGCCAGTTTTTTGTTATCAGATTGACCACCCAAAAATAAATGATCCATACAACTTTGAAATCAACATACATTTACATTTAGCTCATTAATGTAATCCCTCAATTAGTGCTGATAAAGCAGCTTGCTTTGTAATAGGTACAATAGTTGTCTACATGTTTCACATTTGTTAGAAGGTATAAAAGGGAGCGTGAGGTGTAACTTAAATTTCACAGGTGGACATGGAGGGGATTTGGCATGCAACACATAACATCTGACATAGCATGAATTCACATATTCATCAATTCAAAAAGGTAACAAAAAGTGAGTTACCTTTCTTATATTATCTCTATGCTTTCAACCATCTTAAAGCACAACCATATTCCAAGAGAAAAACAATATCCATTTAAAGGCACATCTAAGCTTGAATGGAAGTAAACTGTAAAACGAAAAGGTTTTTTGGGGGTGTTTTCACACTGAAACTGTGGGGTAACCTCTATAAGTTATTCAAAGATCCCATTTTAACGGTGCGTCAAATAACCTTTTTAAAAATCTTTTGGAATTGATTTTTGAGGTGGTAGGCACTTCAAATGTTTTTAAGGAACAATTAAAAGGAGCTATTTAAAATGCCCTTGGAAATCATTGTCCTTGATCCCATATCAGATGAATTGGATTACCATTCTAGTATTATTGAATAGTTTTTTGTTTTGAACACAACCAAATATAAACATTCAAAGATTTATTTTCTGCTACAATACTTCCCTCTGTGACTGTGTCAGTGACTTAGTCTGGTTTTAATTGTCTACAACTTAAGGAATTACTGTATGTTCGATTGACATCTTTATCTCAAGCTAAACACCAAGTTAAAGTGTAGGATTAAAACAGAGAGGAGGGCTGTGTCATGGAGGATGCTGGAGTGTACAGTAGGCACCCTCCGTCTTCTTTGTGACCAGGGCCGGCTCCTACTATAAATCACGCATGTGGTTGCATATCAAAACAGTCATTAAACTTTTTTTTTTCTTTTGCTCAGTCAGTGTCTCAGTGTAGCAGTGTTTTTCATACCATTAGCTGACATCTAGCCATGTAAAACATGTTTATTGGTAGTTAGAGCTCAGTCACTATGAGAGATTAACAAGACTTTTTGGATTTGAGAATGCAATAAAAATCTTAGTGAAAACTTGTTAAAATCATGGCATGTTATCTACCAAGTAACGAACCTTCCACTAAAAATACCAGCCACCAAAAACTGTAGAAACAAATATTCCATTGCCAAGTGTGTATTGTAGTCATGTGAACAGCAACACATTTCCAAAGTCAAAACAGACACTGATAAAGTGGTGGCTACTACAGAATTTAATTTGCCACTTGATACATGAGTGATAGAAAAGTGTTTTTAGACTCTCTAAAGATATGTCTAGTCGTAAATACATGGTTGAGATTTCCTTTTAATTAATAAAATTATGCATTGACTGATAAATGCTGCTGAATCACAGCGGTGATGATGATGATGATTTCTGTACATGTATCTCAATCTTCACAACTGTGTACCTGCTAACTGTTTACCTGCGACCTTATACACCTGACCCCAAACGCCAGTAAAACTGTACTCTAGTGGTGAGAAGTGTCAGCCCAAAATAAACTGAGCTTGACAACACAAACTATGTAAAAATGGCAAAAGATAAGACGTTGCCTAGAGAAGCTAATGAGATGATTGCCATTAGCAATTTAACTAGCTAGATAGGTTTGTTAGATAACTTTACCTCTTTTGACACAAATACAGTTGCTTCGTTAAAACATTGTGATGTAATAAGGTAACCAGAGTCCTCGGTTTTGACGCCATTTCCTCAGCTAGAGATGTCCCCGGAATGTCCCTGCGTAAGCCCTAAGATAAAAAAAAGTGTGTTGATTGTTTTGATTATGCCTGTTGTGCTTGTTTTACTCACTGTTGCTTTTGAGCTTTCACCAGTGTCTTTCGCTCTACAGTACACCTGGCTAATGTAGCAAAGATAGTGGATACATTCAAGAAGAACAACTAAAGCTGTTTAAAATTGTGGATGGCTGTAAAATAGACAGGAATATGATGTGTGCCTGCAAGAGAAATTACAGGTACGTCTCACTCCATTTCAGTGCCTAGTCAGCAAGAATCAAGAGAGCCTTGCAAGTGTCAACCGACATACTAATGATAACCGACATAATAATTATAGAACTGATTTTTTTTTTCAAGAAGATTTAAGTCTTCTTGGGTATGCCTCTACCAGCTTTGCAAACCTGGATTTGGGTAGTTTCTCACATTCTTCCTTGCAGATACTCTCAAGCTCAGATTGGACGGAGAGTGCCTGTGAACTGCAATCCCCAGGTCTCCCCATTCAACTTTTTTGGAAAGGAAAGAAAACGGTGCAGTGCTCTTTTGTTTTTTTCCGGAGCTGTATATTTTCAATAGGGTTCAAGTGCTTTGGCTGGCCCTCACTCAATTACATTTACACACTTGTCCCAAATCCACTTTGGGGTTGTCTAGCTGTGTGCTTCAGGTTGTTGTTCAGCTGAAAGATTAATCTTCACCGCAGTCTATAAAGTTGTGCATTAAGGATCATGTTTTCTTCAAGGACCTGTCTATATTTTGCTTTGTTCACCCTTCCCTCAATCCTGTCTCCCAGTCCGTGCTGCTGAGAAGCATCCCCATAGCATAATGCTCCCACCAACATGCTTCAGGTGTAGAGCAGTACCTTGTTCTTAGCCAGACTGATCACTTGACATTCAGGCTTAATAGTCAGATTTTAGTCTCATCAGACCAGATAATCTTTTTCCTTATGCTATCAGAGCCCTACAGGTGGGAGGTCAAATGCCTTTTACTCAGGAGTGGACCCATCTAGCCACTCTACCATAAAGGCATGATTGATAGAGTGCTGCAGAGATGGTTGTCTGTCTAGCAGATTCTGTTATCTCTGAAAAGAAAGTCTAAAGCTGTGTTGGAGCGGCCATTGGGTTTTTGGTCAGCCCTTCTTGCCCGGTTACTTAGTTTTTCCAGACGGCTTGCTCTAGGAAGGGTCTTGGTGGTTCCAAATTTCTATTTCACCATCATGGAGCCAAGGAATTTTCAATGCTGTGGAATTTTTTGTATATAACTTTTCCCAAATCTATACAGTGAAACAATCTCAGAGGTCTATTGAGGTTTCATGAGATATTTCAGTTTTTCATTTCAATAAATTGGCACAAATTTCTAAAAATGTGTTTTTGCTTTGTCATTATGGTATTGTGTACAGACTGATGGCAACAAATATTCATACAATCAGTTATAAATTAAGTTGATAACACAACAAAATGTTGAAAATACTTTCCGTAGGCCCTGCATAATTTAATTTAAATAATTTAATTTATCTAACACCTAATCCAAATGGGATACATTAAGCATTTTTTAAGCGAGGTCTATGTTGCTTAATATTAAAAGGTTGTGTATGTCACACTTACCTTTCTTTTCAGTTTTCATGTCATTATAGTGAGGAGACAAGGACAGGCAAGAAATGAGAGTAAGGACAGTAAATGGGTAGGAAGGTAAGGACAAAGTAGGAGAGGAAGTAAACAAGGAGAACAGTCAGGAGAGAAGTGTAAGGAGAGGGACCTGACTATGGAGACAATGATGGGGAGACCAAACAAAGAAAGACCAGAAAGAGAGACAATAAGGAGGACAGTGGTTATACTTTTATTTACTTTTTTCTCCCTGGAGAGGCCCTGCATCATTCTGAATGATAACCACAACTTTTTGTTTCTGGTTAGGTGTTACATCACGTAATTTTTTAAGGCATAGGACAGCTGTCAATGTCTAGACTTGATTTTAGCTTTTGGAGTGTTCTATTAGTGTTTGTCAACAGGAAGATCAAAGAGGTGTCTGCGAAAATCAAAGAAATAAACTATATGGCCAAAAGTATGTGGACACCCAATCATCACACCTATATGAGCTTGTTGGACATCCCATTCCAAAACCAATATGGAGTTGGCCCCCCTTTGCAGCTATAGCAGCTGCTACTCTGGAGTGTCTCTGTGGGAATTTGTGCCCATTCAGCCAAAAGAGCATTTGTGAGGTCAGACACTGATTATGGACGAGAAGGCCTGGCTCACAATTGCCGCTCCAATTCATCCCAAAGGTGTTCAGTGGGGTTGAGGTCAGGGGCTCTTTGCAGGTCACTCGAGTTCCTCCACATCAACCTCGTCGAGCCATGGCTTTATGGACCCCGCTTTGTGCACAGGGGTACAGTCATGCTGGAACAGGAAAGGGCCTTCCCCAAACTGTTGCCACAATGCTGGAAGCACCCAATTGTCTAAAATGTCTTTGTATCCTGTAGCATTAAGATTACCCTTCACTGGAACTAATGGGCCTAGCCCAAACCCTGAAACACAGCCCCAGACCATTATCCCTCCTCCACCAAACTTTACAGTAGGCTCTATGCATTCCGGCAGGTAGCATTATCCTGACATGTGCCACACCCAGATTCATCCATCAGACCACCAGATAGTGTAGAATGATTCATCACTCCAGAGAACACTTTTCCACTGATCCAGATTGCAGTGGCGGTGTGCTTTACACCACTCCAGCTGACGCTTGGCATTATGAATGTTGATGTGAGGCTTGCGTACAGATGCTCAGCCACGGAAACCCATTTTGTGAAGCTCCTGATGCACATTTCTGTGCTGATATTACCTCCACAGGCAGTTTGGAAGTCTGTGGCCCCATTCTGTGAGTTTGCGTGTCTACCACTTTGTGGCTGGGTTGTTGTTGATCTAACTATAGCATTTGCAGTTCACCGGGGCGGATCTAGTAGGCGGAAATTTCACAAATTGACTTGTGGCAAAGGTGGCATCCTAGGAGAGTGCCACGTTTAAAGTCACTGAGCTCTTCAGTATGACCCATTGTCCTGACAATGTTTGTCTATGTACATTTCATGGCTGTGTGCTGGATTTTATGCAACTGTGTGTGGCTGAAACACCTGAAGTCAATAAATTAGTGGGGATGTCCACATATTTTTGGAAACATAGATCTTACATTTCCCAAAAACACGCCCATCATGGAACATCATTGTAAACAAGAAAAGCATGTGAGGTCAGCGATGACAAACAGCCTGCTAGGTCAAGGAAGACCTTTACACTAGAAGACTGAAGAATGGCAGAGGTAGTTGCTACGTGTGAATGTGTCAGCCACTACCATCTGCAGAAGACTTTACAGAACTACAGACACTATACTGCAAGGTAAAAAACTCAATAGCAGAATTATCAGGTTAGTCTGCCAAAAAAAAAAATTTAAGGAACCTACAAATTTTTGGCAAGAACTTGTGCTCAGATGACACAAAGATGAACCTATACCAAAGTGATATAAAGAGGAAAGTTTGAAAAACGTAACGGTATTGCATGAAAAAGTGTGACCAAACAGCAAACATGAGTGCCTAATTTTGACCAATTTTACACAGCACCAGTCAGATGTTTGGACACTCACCCATTCATTTGAATGGGCAAGTGTGACCAAAGTTTTGACTGGTACAATACTTAAGATACACTTATGGATGACATAAATGTATATACAATACATTAAGTGGTGAGCATATGAGATGAAGGGGTATGAGCAGTAAGAGTATATCCTCTACATTAACTTTTATACTTCCATCTGGATAGTACATGCATCTATCTAGGTGGGCCGAGGTTAGAGGGTACTATAGTACAAATATTTGATTAGCTGTCGGTAGTTTGGATGCAGCACTGTGTGGCAAATATAGTCTTGTTAGTCTTGTGGGGCAGATGGCTGATTATTGAGGGCAATATCATGAACAAAATAGGTAGCAGTATTTTTTTTATCATGACTGACGTGTTAGGTAACATGGGGCAAAACACCCCATGGAGTAAGAAGTATACTTAAGTGTATTATTTTGGAACCATTTATGTTGCACACTAAATAATACTGAAATAGTTTGTAGGTACTATTGAAATAGTATAACCCCTTTCCAAAAAAATTGGGACGCAGCATAAATTGCAAATAAAAACAGAATGCAATGATGTGCAAATTACTTATCCCTATATTAAATTGAAAATAGACAACATAGACAATATATGATTTTGGAAAAATATATGCCCATTTTGAATATGATGTCAGCAACATGTTTCAAAAAAGTTGGGACAGGGGCATGTTTACCTCTGTGTCACATCACCTCTTCTTTTAACAATACTTTTGGAATTTTTTGGCATTTGGAAACTGAGACCAATTGCTGCAGTTTTGAGAGTGAAATGTATTTCCATTCTTGCTTGATGTCAAATGTCAGCTAAACAACAGTTCGGGGTTTCCTTTGTCGTGTTCTTCGTTTCATAATGTGCCAAATGTTTTCAATGAGTGACAGATCTGGACTGCAGCAAGCTGCTTTCCCTGAAAAAGACGTCTGGATGGCAGTATATGTTGTTCCAAAACCTGTAGAGTTTTAACTTGCATTTGTGGATGTAGCAACGTACTGTATTCATAGACAATGGTTTTTGGAGGTGTTCCTTAGCCCGTGCAGTTATTTCCCCAAGAAAATCGTATCTGTTTTTAATGCAGTGCTACCTGAGGGCCCGATGATCATGGCTATCCAATATTGGTTTTTGGCCTTGTTCCTTGCATACAGAGATTTTTCTGTATTCTCTGAATCTTTTAATAATATTATGTACCGTAGATGATGAGATCCCCAAACACAATCCCCAAACACAAATGCAATTTTACGTTGAGGAACCTTATTCTTAAATTGTTGCACTATTTGCCCGCACTGACTTTCACAGAATGGTGAACCCCTCCCCACACTCACTTCTGACAGAACCAGCCTCTCTGTAATGATCTTTTACTTAATACACAATCATGTTACTGACCTGTTGCCAACTGACCTAATTAATTGTGTGATATTCCACCATTTTCAGTTTTTTAGCATTACACAACATTTCCAGTCTTTTGTTGCCTCTGTCCCAATTTTTTTGAAATGTGTTGCTGGCATCAAATTTTAAGTGGACATATATTTTTCAAGAAACAATAAAATGTCTCGGTTTCAACATTTGATATGTTGTCTTTGTACAATTTTCTATTGGATATAGGTTTTAAATGATTTGCACTTCATTGCATTCTGTTTTTATTTGCATTTTATGCAGCGTCCCAACTTTTTTGGAAACAGGGTTGTAATAAGCATACTTACATTGAGGGAAAAAAGTATTTGATCCCCTGCTGATTTTGTATGTTTGCCCACTGACAAAGAAATGATCAGTCTATAATTTTAATGGTAGGTTTATTTGAACAGTGAGAGACAGAATAACAACAAAGAAATCCAGAAAAATGCATGGCAAAAATGTTATAAATTGATTTGCATTTTAATGAGTGAAATAAGTATTCGACCCCTCTGCAAAACATGACGTTGTACTTGGTGGCAAAACCCTTGTTGGCAATCACAGAGGTCAGACGTTTCTTGTAGTTGACCACGAGGTTTGTTCACATCTCAGGAGGGATTTTGTCCCACTCCTCTTTGCGGATCTTCTCCAAGTCATTAAGGTTTCAAAGCTGACGTTTGGCAACTCGAACCTTCAGCTCCCTCCACAGATTTTCTATGGGATTAAGGTCTGGAGACTGGCTAGGCCACTCCAGGACCTTAATGTGCTTCTTCTTGAGCCACTCCTTTGTTGCCTTGGTCGTGTGTTTTGGGTCATTGTCATGCTGGAATACCCAGCCACAACCCATTTTCAATCCCCTGGCTGAGGGAAGAAGGTTCTCACCCAAGATTTGACGGTACATGGACCCGTCCATCGTCCCTTCGATGCGGTGAAGTTGTCCTGTCCCCTTAGCAGAAAAACACCCCCAAAGCATAATGTTTCCACCTCCATGTTTGACGGTGGGGATGGGGTTCTCTGGGGTCATAGGCAGCATTCCTCCTCCTCCAAACACGGCGAGTTGAGTTGATGCCAAAGAGCTCAATTTTGGACTCATCTGACCTGTAACACTTTCACCCAGTTCTCCTCTGAATCATTCAGATGTTCATTGGCAAACTTCAGACAGGCCTGTACATGTGCTTTCTTGAGCAGGGGGACCTTGCAGGTGCTGCAGGATTTCAGTCCTTCATGGCGTAGTGTGTTACCAATTGTTTTCTTGGTGACTATGGTCCCAGCTGCCTTGAGATCATTGACAAGACCCTCCGTGTAGTTCTGGGCTGATTCCTCACCGTTCTCATGATCATTGCAACTCCACGAGGTGAGATCTTGCATGGAGCCCCAGACCGAGGGAGATTGAAAATTCTTTTGTGTTTCTTCCATTTGCGAATAATCGCACCAACTGTTGTCACCTTCTCACCAAGCTGCTTGGCGATGGTCTTGTAGCCCATTCCAGCCTTGTGTAGGTCTACAATCTTGTCCCTGACATCCTTGGACAGCTCTTTCGTCTTGGCCATGGTGGAGAGTTTGGAATCTGATTGATTGATTGCTTCTGTGGACAGGTGTCTTTTATACAGGTAACAAGCGGAGAATAGAAGCACTCCCTTTAAGAGTGTGCTCCTAATCTCTGCTCATTACCTGTATAAAAGACACCTGGGAGCCAGAAATCTTTCTGATTGAGAGGGGATCAAATACTTATTTCACTCATTAAAATGCAAATCAATTTACAACATTTTTGACATGCATTTTTCAGGATTTTTTCTCTCTCTGTTCATATAAACCTACCATTAAAATTATAGACTGATCATTTCTTTGCCAGTGGGCAAATATACAAAATCAGCAGGGGATCAAATACTTTTTTCCCTCACTGTACGTGCATTAAAAAGTCACATTTATTTCATGCTTTTGTATATTTATAATATATGATTGGAAATAGCATTTTAGTAAACTTGAAGTTTACTCCTAATTTATTACAAATTTGATATAAATTGTGTGTATATTTTACCTGTACTAAAATGCTGTTTCTACTCTTATTGTTTGACATGGAGAATTTAAAATCCTGGCTTATTCAAATGATAATGAGTTTTGTTTAACTGTACATAATGGAGTATAAGGAAAAATGTAAAGAAAAATTGGAATTCAAGTGCAGGTGAGGTAAAAAAAAATTGAGGGACACTGCTGTGAAACTCTATAGCGTAATCTTCAATTTGGATGAATAGAGGGGTAATTTCACAAAATATCTCTTAACTGTAGCTATTTAATGTACTTCTTTGTTTGTTACCCCTAAGCATGGGTACATTTTTTCAACAGTGGGGGGCCAGGCTGGAAGGGGTAAGCAAATTATCTGGCCTGGAAACATTCTACCCCAAGGGTTGAATAGGATTTGGATGGAGGGCAGTTGGCAGCTGATTACCTTTTCTGTAGAAGCATTGCAGTTTACATCTAGCAGACAGATGCAGAGCCAAATCAGAACACTGGTGGGCTTTTTTGGTGATCACTGTGATGTTGTCCTTCCACCTGAGATTGTGGGAGATGTAAACATGAATGACTTAGCCAAACTGACTGATTCCTCAATCTCAAGGGGTGGAGGTAGGTAGCCTTTCCTGACATTAACCATTAATATGTAAAACTAATATGTACAAAAACAACATCAAATAGTAGCTGAGAATATATAGATTAACATCTTGTAATTGTTTTATTTTGAATGGACATTTTTAGAGTTGAGAGCTAAAAGAAGAGAAAATGCTTCATTGCCCCAATAATTATAGTGTGCTGTACATTTAAATCAGATTCTAATCCTTTAAACATGCATTACTTTCTGGAAGAGTGTAATCTCTATGCCCTGAATCAAGAGAATTCTGACTTCCTTGGCGCAGAAATAAAATAAGTAAGCCTCTAAAGAGTGGAAAGACCACAAGGCTGTACAGCTTCCCCTGTGAATTGTACATGCAATTCAACATTGTTTTCTCACCTTACCTGTACAAATTGTTACCCAGGCAAGTTACTGAGGGAGCAGTGCTGCCTACTCTGGATAAGGCTGTTATTACAGTTTTACATAAAGGCAGGGATCCGGAAAAGTTAGGGATTTCCTTCCTCAATGCAAAATAGTTCATTCAGGTCAAGGGTTTTATTTTAGGCCTTATCCCTAATTGAAACTCTTTGACCCCTCCCCCGTAGCCATTTATTTTTACTTTTATAAAGTAAAATAATGGCTACAGTTGACAGATTATTTTGTATTTAATTAAATGTATTTTTTAGGAAAGGGGCATTTTTTCCAGCTACTGGGGTAACATGCCCCACTATAGGGTTACTTGCCCCCTGGGGAATCTTATCTCAATAGAAGTTAATGCCTAAGGGTTTTTAAGAATTGGCCCTGTTTTTTTACAGCACATACATTTTCCTTGCATGCCATTTCATACAGTTAAACTAAACTTATCATCATTTAAATAAGGCAATGTTTTAAATCCCAGCAGTCCTTAAAATGAGATACAGAAGAAAACATTTTTAATAGTTGGCTGAGAAGGTGTGATGATACAGAGGAAACATGTAGTTGATTAAGACTAGTGGCAGCCAGAGGAGGTGTTGAAAAAAAAATTCGTGTTTTTTGTGAGAGTTACATGTGGGGGAGCGTCTTACCCCAGGGGGCGTCTTGCCCCATGTATTTGTGGTTGGGGAACAGTGGGAAGGATAGGGGAGGCTCATGTGTCTTTGGGAAACCGTTCATAATCACAGTGGACAATATAAGAAAATACAGTCTCTTTGGAAAGTATTCAGACCCTTTCACCTCCTCCACATTTGGTTGTTTTATGGGCTTAATTTATAACTAATTAAATAACAAAACAGTTGTCATCAATCTACACAAAATACTCCATCATGAGATTTTTTTTTTAATTTGTGTCAATTTTTTTAAGATGAATCATGTACATATGTTTTCAGACCCTTTGTTCAGTACTTTAAAAGCTTTAAGTCTTCTTGGGTACGCCTCTACCAGCTATGCACAAGCTTCACCAGATTTGGGCAGTCAATCACTTCCTTGTAGATCCTCCCAAACTCTGTCACAGTGGAGGGAGCATTGATGAACTGCGATCTTCAAGTCTCCCCACAGAAGGCATTGGCTGGGCCACTCAAGGACATTTACAGACTTCCCTCAATACCAAGCAGTCTCCCAGTTCGTGTCGCTGAGACATCGATGTTCTCCCACCAGCATGCTTCACCACAGGGATGGGATTAACCAGGTGATAAGCGTTACCTTGTTCTTTGCCAGACGTAGCGCTCGGCATGCAGGCCCAAAAATTACATTTTGGTCTCATCAGACCAGAGAATATTTTTCCCCATGCTTTGAGTCCTTCAGTCAGCATAACAAATGCCTTTTACTCAGGAGTGGATCCATCTAGCCACTCCACCATAAAGGCATGATTGATAGAGTGCTGCAGCGATGGTTGTCTGTCTAGCAGGTTCTGTCATCTCTGCAAAGAAAGTCTAAAGCTGTGTTGGAGCGGCATTTGGGTTCTTGGTCAGCCTTTCTTACCTGGCTACTTAATTTTTCCAGACGGCTTGCTCTAGGAAGGGTCTTGGGCATTCCAAACTGTTTTTCAGAGTGATGGAGCCCAGGGTGCTCCTAGGAACTTTCAATGCTATCACCATTTTTTAATAACCTTCCCCAGAGTTACGCTTCCCAACAGTTATATCTCTGAGGTCTACAAAGATTTCCATGGACTTCATGGTTTTGTTTTGCTCTGACATGCAATGTGAAGTGTAGGAGATAGTTGTGTGCCTTTCTAAATCATGTCCAATCAATTGCATTTTTCTCAAATCATGTTCAAGAGACATCTCAGTGATGATCAAAGGACAGAGGATGCATCTAAACTCAATTTGGAGTGTCATGGCAAAGGATCTGAATAATTATGTACATGAGATATTTCAGTTTTTCATTTTAAATGAATTGACACAAATTTAAAAAAATGTGTTTTTGCTTTGTCAATATGAGTTATTGTGTGTAAAAATATTATTAATCAATTATAAATTAAGTCTATAACACATCAAAATGTGGTTTATAACACAACAAAATGAAGAAGTCTGAAAACCTTCCAAAGGCACTGTATATTTTTTTAACACCTTATTTATTGGGTAACTGTATGTTGTTATTTTTATGTTTAAGAAAAAGCACCATATGTTATTATATTTTAATAATCATTAAAAAATAAACATTAAACATTAAATAACAAACATTTAACCCCTTGTAGTCCATTGTTAACTCACTTAAATATTTACGTTTTTAAAGTCATCTATGCAGTTGGCAAGCATAGACTGGTTTTACGGTTTTGTGAAGCACAATCCAAAATTCCCTGTCCAAATTTAGCTAGCAATCAGTCTAGCTACAGACAAAAGATGATAACTATTTTTGTCTGTCTACGAGGAGGTCCTCCAAGAATTATTTTGGCCCCACCAGGGTGTTAAAAATGTAATAAATAGCAGACAATATTTTTTTAAATCCTGTACTTATAACCCATACTAAAAATCAGAAATGACAGTCCATTGTCAAGATACTTAAATCTTTACACATTCCTAAAGTAACCAATCGGCTACCATAGCATAATATTTAGCCACCACTAGCTAAAAAATATAGAAGTGATGGGGTTACATTTTTATTATTATTTAGTTTAAGCTCCATACTCGTAGAAATGTGGTATATTATCTCTTATAAACCGTGTGGGTTGAATCCTGAATGCTGATTGGTTGATAGCCACGGAATATGTAAGGAATAAGGCACGAAGTTGGGGTATATGGCCAATACACCAATGCTAAGAGCTGTTCTGGACACATCGCTTAGCCATGGTGTATCGCCAATATCTAAAAAAACTCAGAGATGCCCAATTGCTCTTATAAAATTGCATTGTCCCAAATTGCATTGCCCTTGGCATGACCCATGGGATTCAAACCCTGGTCTCACAAAGATGAAACTAACTGCAAGACTATGACCACTGCATTATTCAGGACCTCCCAACATTCTGGTTTATAGTTGACCTTGAAATGGCTAAGAAAATCTGCTCGGATATCTCTATATATCTTTACTCTATTTTTATTTCAATATTACCATCTACCAGCATGGCAACTGCTTCCTCGTCACAAGACTCAACTGACAGCGAAATGTGCCAGCATGGAGCAAAATGAAGGTGGTGCAAACGTATGCACTTCCATGTTATAAAGGCAAATTATCATAGAAAATTTGTCAGGTTTCATTATGTATTGTAAAATTGCATGTTAGGACGGCATTTTATAAGACAGGTCCACCATTGCCCCACACTAATGGTTTTGACAATGAAGAAAACAGGTTATTTTGCTTTGCATGCCTTTGTTGCTACTGGCAAACAAGATTGCTATTTGACCAATACATTGGTCCTAAACACAACAGTTGATCTAGGGCACTGCAGTAGACTTAAACATGTTAATATGTTCCCCTCCTTATCACTTTAGCTAGCAGTGGCTAGCTGGGTGATGTTTGAAATTGCGGTTTAAAATGAACCATATATATTTCAGTGATGCTTGACCCATATACAATTTTCAGGGTGAGGAGCCATCTAACATCAAGGTATGAAATAGTGAAATGTTCCTTTAATATTAGTTCTTATATGGGAGGAGTAAACTCCAGGTCAAGAGACATGAAATAGTTAGGCTGCATGTGATATATTTAGTGAAGCTATTGTTTGTTTTATTTAGGGAACGAATTGAGTTTTTTTTTTTCAAACTGCTACGTATTTTATCAGGTGTATATTCTGGCCATATGTTACACATTAGTGCTCTGAGGGGAATGTTGGTTGCTGAAATATACTGTATAATGTTTTTCTATTTAGTAGCCTACTTCAAGGGACAGGGGAAGAATTTGTTCTCTGACTAAAGGGGTCTGTGAGAATATACAGTGTTAGTAGGCATACAGGCCAACATGAGACAAGAGACTCTGTTAGGTGAAAACTTTCTACTTCATAAATGACATTAAACAATTTCAAAATTTGTATAGGCCTAATGCAGAAGTTTAAATAATGTTTGTATTATAGCTAAACCATTACACATATTACTTAGTATTTTTTCGTCTGCTAGACACACCCACTGCTAAATATGTATGCGGAGATGAAAAAACACTTAAAGGGACAGTGCAGTCAAAATTTGTCTTACCTATGTCTTCCCCACATCTAAATACGATATTCTAAATACGATTCTGACGTTCTAACATACATATATTATAGTATAGTTCTCATATTAACCAGTAACTATTTAATATTAATAAAATAACTAAATTGGGCCTTTAAATTTGAAACGGCTACCTGTTATGTGCCACTGGAGGTTGTGTAAAAAGCCTTTAAAACAATGCCCATTGTAGCCAACCGCTCTTCACCAAGGTGATTGCATTCTGCTGTTCAAGTTCAAGCAGATGCTGAAAATGTCTGCTATAGGCTTTTCAAACGTAGGTACATCTAACCCTAAACAGTTGCGCATGGGCCTTGGAGTACGTCAGAAGGCGAAAGAGGCGTTTAGTAGAAGTTGAGTGTTTCTGTGTCCCATTGCAAAAACACAATAAAGACGATACATATTTCATTTAAAACAATTGGCTATTTGTCAATGGTGAGATACCTTTTGACTAAATTAAAGAACCTTGTTCTGGCCTTTTAGGTAGGCTTTTATGATTTTGCTGTGTGATTTATATTTCTCCTACGGAGAATATACTGTATAATTATCTGATTGACACCGCGACTGGACATTGTACATTTAGCGTTGTCCTGTTGGTAAACCTAGCTTATTTATTGTCAGTATGCAGACTTGTTGCACAGTATAATGTTCACAATACCCTCAAAAAGATAGAGTAAACTGTTTAGGCTATTGCTAACATCGAGCAGAGTGAAGAGGTGGGGCAGGGAATTCCTGAATATCCGAAATGGTCATTATTTTAAAGAATATGACCGTAAAAAAGTAACGATAACCCGTCGTGAAGAAATTATTTGGCAACAATCGTAAACAATTAAAATAATGGAGAAATATAATTGACCTATTCAGTAATAAAGTCATTTCTCAAAAAAATAGTGCTACTTAAGTTAGCAAAATACTATAGAATCTTAACTAATGTTTCAACAAATGTATTTATTTATTTGCGTTTATCTAAGGTTCCACGCACAATATTTCCTGCAATCCATGCGTGTAAACTCCCATGCGTAATAGAATAGGCTGTCTTGCACTCTAAAAGTTGCACCTGGCTGCGTAGGACTTTAAGTGAAAAAGAGGGCAGCCAATATAGGGTGCCAGGCTCAACCTCTAAAGGTCCCATAATCACACTGTTACCATTTAAATTATGTGCAGGTGTATGCTATTCCGAAACAAACACCGGCCTGTAATTGACTGGTAAAACATTACTAGGTTCTAAGTTACTAGGACTACATGTTTCTTTATAATAACGCGGTTAAAAGGATAGTGCTATGCATTAATATGTCTCAATGTAATGTGTTAGACTACAGAAAGTGTTAAATCTCGTCTATTTTGGGCCAAATAGTAGGCCTAATCATCGGTGATAAATATATTTCCCATTGTTGAGATTCTAGCATGAATTACATTTTGATGTTTGCAGTTTTATATCCAACATAGTAATTGTAACATTTTTAGATTTTTCTTCTAGAATTGATCATTACCACCCGGTATCGCTAGAAAGTCAGAAAACGTTTTCCGCCAATCTGAATTTCTCTGCTTTACGCATGAACAAATTAAAAGTGGTGTGTTTGCAAACGTTATCATGTCAATAGGCCTATGAACCATGCAAGCCCCTCCCTGGTTAATAATGAAGAGGAAACTGTATCCGACGAACTCTAATGTTTAATGTATTATTATGTAAGCTATTTGGAAGGTGATTATTTGGTAATTGCTCATTAGTCTTGTATATTTATCACCGTACCTTATGTCAAGGCCAAAGGAACTGTGTATGGTTCATTCTCTCGTTTCAAGGATCAATTTCAGGAGCAATTAGGGAATAGGATAGATCAAGTTTGTCCTGATGTCGGATTCATACAGTTGGACGGCTGTAAGTACAATTCTGACTTGACTACGAGATTCAACTGCTTGCAACTGCTCCGTAGACACTGCGCTATTTTGTTAAGCAAATTGAATTGGGCAGAAGCTGGCATGCAGAGCTATAGCATACCTACAGCATACCATGCATGCAAAAATGTAGCCTATTTAAAGTTTTATTTTATGAATCACATGCTACGTCTGCATTCGTTTGGATTAATTCGAAATTGGTAGTTATAAATTGGTAGCAAGAGCAGAATTTGTCTCATTGCAAGATTTATATAGTGAACTTTAACAAATGTTTGTTCATTTTCTGTACAAACGGACTATACGTATTTTGTATTATGCTAGCCTAGCAGGTAAGTGGCGTTATTGATGCAAGCCTAGTGGTCGCCATGCAACTACTGTACTAATCAGTGACATCGGCGGACGTAATTACCAACTAATTGCAGATTATGGGTTTTGGGTCACTGGGGTCACTTGATAGGACAACGTTTTAAATGCAAATCATTTTACATCAGGTAAATTCCCCAATGGCTAAGAATCTTGGTGTCAGAATCCATGTTCCTAATCGAGTAGGCTATTTACCAGACAGCAATGATCTGCCTATAGCAGTTTAATAATAAACCCAGGCCTGCATGGGTCTTTGATGATTGATCGTTTCCTAGTCCTTAAGCGTGGCAAAAAAAAAACGCTTTACCCCCTGTATAGCGGCTGTGGCATCGCTAGGTTAGATAAGCGGGTCACAAGGTTCCCAGAACGACTCATACTCACATCATGATTGTTTGGAAAATGAATCGATTGACATATATGAGCTGTATTCTTAATCTAACATCCACTGATATAAAGCAAATTAAGGGCAGGAAACAGTACCGAAAACACTACAGATTAAGAACGTCAGCACCTGCGTTTTTAGGAAGACAGATACATTTTAGCCACACATTGGTATCCACTCATGCCGCTGCATTATGACACCTCATTGATAATGGAAAATTGTCAAAGCACAAGAAATATCGCTGCTGGTATTTGTAGGCCTTGTAAAAATAAGTTGGTCTGGCTGTATGCACAGAAAATATCTTATGTGCACAGGATTCCGTGCAAAATATAAAAATATCTTAATAAAAAAGTATTTATCATGCATCATACAACGTTATATTGGAGGGAAAAAAATACACATTGACACAGTGTAATGTCAATCCAATACAGCCATACATGCCTGCAATTCAACTTTGAAAATAAATATAGTTCAAATTAGTTTTCTGAATTTAATGAAATATTCTACATACACGTTTCTAATAGCCTGTTTGGGCCTACTTGTATGTGTGTCCAGATGTGATCATCGACGCTGTTAATGAGAACCTATGTCAGTATGGCCAGATCCTATTCTTCTTTATAAAAGTCTACATTTAATTTAATAAAATCTAAATCTGCTGATAATTTCAAAAAACTAGGTCGTTTAAATCGAAAGAGTGAAAAATTGATAAAAGGAGACTCAGTCATAATGAGGGGGCTGTCCTGCCTATTGAGGCACAGTGGAAGGAGAAAGTGCGCCAAATTTGTTTGCAGCGGATGAAGGCTCACCGCCTTCACTGCACTTTCTTTATCTTAATTCCAACTTGAAAAGATATAATTATCTAGTTTGAACAGGACTGCTATCAAATCCTTCTTTAGGCAGGGTAGGGAAAAGCTCGAGTGGATTGCGCGCTCTGAGCCGCTCGGTGTTGCCCGAGATAGGAGTAATGAAGTTGTGGAGTCCGGAGATACAAAGGGCATTAACCTCATTAGCATGAAACCTTTTCTTCTAACTATTGTGGGACCCTTTCAGCCCTCTAATCCCCCTATTTCAAAGCTGGGTTTGTAATAAAGCTTTTAGGGTTTTTCAAAGCTAATGGTATTCTCTGAAGATTTTTATTGCTGTTATAGTCCATGGGCCGATTTAAATTCCCCATCCATAGTTTGTATATAGCCCCCACACCACCCCCCTCCGAAAGCTAATTTTCAAGCTGTGAAACAATTATAGAAATAAACACTACACCTCGCATCGAAATGTGCATGTGACTTGATACATATATAGTTTAAATATAACGCAGTTTAATTCTTAAACCTGCTACATTTTCCCATGAGCATTGCTATATTTGAGTAATAAATACACTGGTCTATAAAGCTTATGTAAAAATAAAAAAGATATGATATGCTTTTTATTTTACGCAAAATTAGCGCACTTAATATATTAAACATAAATAGGGGTAAATGCTGTTTTGTTTCTGATCAATTAAAAACATGCGCCTACGCATAGTCTACCCATTGCTGTATGAGACAAGATTTTAAACAAAGATCCCATTTTGCGGCACATTGCAACCTTCTCTTATCGCTTCGTGAGGGGTAGTCAGATTGTACTAAATTATGTCCAACCAAGCCCCCTTGGATCTACGGATTAAGAGATTAAAGCGGACCACTGGGCAATGCATCCCCTTTTCCCCCTCATATTACTCGCATGATAATTGCCTAAACTGATTTGCACTTTCACAAAAGCTCGTAGGACTCTTTGTAGCCTGAGCAGACCAGACGCTGCCCCTCTAAATTGCCCCTCTAAATAAAAACTGATTAATGCAGTACGTATCAGACAGAGAAGAAAAAGAACCACCGGAAAAAAACAACCACTTGCCACAGAAAACAAAATAGAATGTTCTGGTAATAGCAAGATTTATAAATTGCTTTTAACAAGCTTCCATATTGTCCGTACTTCCGCTTAAATTAGTCATAGGCCAATCTCAATTAAACTAATTTAGATGATTTGACCAAAAAGCAAAATATAGCCTACAGAGCGAGTGCAATGTATGATTAGTGGCAGCAAATAACTTGTGAAAACAGTGAAATAACACATGCTGGAACAGCGTGTTGTCACATAAAAAGGTCTCAAGATGTCAAGTTATGAAAGCTGATCTTAAATCAAAACCCTATGGTTTTACTCCGCGCTTAACATATTCATAAAACTTTATTGACAAAATATTGACAATTACATACTTCTTGGAAGTATACTTTGTGTTAAAATTGTAGCAAACTTAACACAAACACAAAAGTATTTACATTCTGGTAAAAGAGGGTTTAACAGAAACATTAACTTTTAGTATCTCTGTACATGGAATAGGCCTACGCTCAGTGCTTGAAGTTTTCTCGCCTCAACGGCTGTCAATTCTAGCTTTAGTCCTCCGTGGCAACTCTCACGGTATAAGGGTCAAGTCCTGACGATATGCTCAAGCCAGAATAACGGAGACATCATGGTAAAGCTTTAGGTTAGGAATGTCCTGGATACTTTCCCTTTAAGTACTTTTTCTGTGTTTTGATGAACTTTTATAAAGTTTTCGAAATTAATTTTCTTTCGCATTTTCTTTAAAACACTATAACGCAGCACTGCTACTTCATACTGTTTTTCACAATCACTTTAACACGAGAATCATTAATTAAAAGACTGCACACTTTGTAAAAAGGAAGAAGCACAACATCTCTGAGATTGAAAATATAGTAAAAACAATGTTGTTTTGGGGGAAATGTCAAATTAAAACAACTACCAGAAAGTCTACCATGCAATTCAAGTTTTACAAAAACAGTTTTTGTATTTTGGTATCTTGAGTGGAAACGTTCATATTTAGAAACTTTCAGAAGTGCAAATGTCCAATGTGAATTGGAGATACATTTTTGGGTGGTTCGTGGGAGATTGTAGTGGTGGGTTGGTGCGTGGAAGGGGGTCAGGTACGCGATACTGTCAATCACGTTTGCCTGGGCAATTTGATACGGATTGACAGGCCCATAAGGACAGCAGTGCCACCATTCGGATCTCTCTCACCCTCAGCTGCCGATCTCCGAAGAATCGAAATGTGACATTGGCTTCACCCTCTCTCTGTCTGTCTCTCTGTACAACATCCTTATCCATGTCCTTCTTCACGCCAGACGACTGTCCCAGGTTCAAACAATTTAGTCTTTTAATCGTCTGAAGTGACGTCAATTTCCTCAGGGCTTCCCGATCCTTGTTTTGTCGCGAGTCGCCATCGGTTTATATGATGGGTCCCCTTCTTCTTCTGTTGCGAGTCTGAGCCCTCCTCCTCCAACTTTTGTCGCTTGAATTTCGTTCTTCGGTTCTGAAACCACACTTTTACCTAAGGGAAACAAATAAAGGTTGCAATAAATACACAAATAGACTAATCAACAAAAAACAATCATGTGAATTCAAAATAGCAGAACAGCAAAATCGATTGGCCTTACAAGCATAGGCTATAGTAGGAATGTAAACCTTACATTTGTTTATGCTGTCAGAAATTGAGGAGTGAATATGTACTAATGCTAATCCTTAAAGGTTTATCAACAGGCTTTAAATATTAAATTATTTTCGTGAGGAAAAAAACGATTTTAATAAATATAGATATCCTTGGATTAAACCTACATTATGAACATGTGCCAATAATAGAAATGTACGTCCCATATTGGTAAAAAGAAATGACTCATACAAGACATGCATATGCAATTGCATAACCAACTTTAATTAAATATCTAATATTTTCAAACAATTGGCAGAACTGGTTATATAATAAACCTGTTATTCTTAAACCTTTCTAAATTCATATATGCTATACTGTGGTCTGTAATATATTTACAAGCCATCCTATCGACAGCTTGGCAAGTGAGGTGAATTTAATGTGCTTTCATTCAGCTAATTGAAGTGGGTGATGGTTCATTTCTCCCTCCATCCCCACTAAAAGCCTCCGTTTAGAGAAGAGCCAGTGGTGACACCGGGACAAAAGACACCGACCGTTCCACAAGCTGGTAGGCACAAATACGATGTTAAATATGGCTCGAGAAATTCATTGAGTCCACCTCTTTCTTTTTTGCGTGCCTGAATCCTATAAAATGGTTAACTGGCTAATTGCCCTCGATTTTCCATTGCCCTCGATTTTCCTTTTTTTTATACCAAAACAACGTAATTCAACCCCGCCTAAAACAAGGTTATACAATGATCACGGATTTGCCTTAACTAAGAAACTAGGCTGAAGGCAGGAGGTCTCTATAGATCTTTGTGTCTGTAAAAATAAAAGTTAAAGTCAATGGAATAGCCTACTAATTTGGAAAATAAATAATTATCTTCTGTTTTACTAGTAGCTGTTAAATTAGGCCTACTTTATTGTGCATTAAATATGCATGCGGATTCAGTATCTTACTATAATTTCACAGTCTGTACTCAATAAAATTATTCAGGGAAAATAATAGAATACGCCTTTTGCCGACTACGTAAAGCCTGCTAAAACTGTTATTAATGTCCATAGACTAATCTGTGCTGGCCTAGGCTATAAAGCCCCAGAAAAATACCCCCGACAACTGTGCGTTGTTATGTCAAGTAAGATGCAACGTGCCATTGAACCCATTCCCTATTCAAAAAGCATTTAATTGTGGATTTACTGACGAACCTGTGAATATTAATTTCAGGGAAATATTTTCTTACCTGAGTTTCTGTGAGGCTAAGGCTGTGCGCAAGCTGTTTTCGTTCTGCACCTACGACGTAATGGTTTTTTTCAAAAGCGTGTTCAAGCCGCAGAAGTTGCGAAGGTGAAAAAGCAGTCCGAATTCTTTTTGGCTTTCTGGCCAGTGCATTGTGTAAAAGGAAGCTCTCCGGGCTTGTTTCGTTACCTGAAAACGACAATGGGAGTGATATTCATTATGACCACTTGTATCGTGCAAACTGAGAGCATTAAAGAGACAGTGATGCTCTGTTCATATTTTGACTAGCCACAACACAAACTTGACCTTCTAACTTTTAACCATGGTCTACGATAACACTAAATTTTACATGGAGATCAAATAGTCAAAAGCAACACCTTGACAATTGTTTTCTCAAACAATAATTTAAACAGTTGCAAATGGGTACAGTTATGTCTTCAAATGGCAACGATGAAGTGGCTACATAATAAACACTTTTTTAGATCACTGCTATGTCTTAAAAACACTAGGCCGTCTATAGCCCATACATGGATAATAGCAACACAATGGTCTACAAACAAAGTGGCCCAAATCGCCTAACCTTCTAGAACTTGTATTTTCTACATTACAGTCACCGGTATATTGTAAGCATATTGCGGATGGTAAAACATTCATGCTACAAACTAGCCTGAATTCGGTCTTCATTATTATTAAGACCATGATTAAATTAATCATTATTTGTTTCAAAATTAATCGTTCAGTTAGCGTATTATACCAACAATTTGCAAATAAAGTATTTTTAAAACACAGTTTAAATCTGGGACCTGTGAATTAATAGTGCAATGTTTTTAAATAAATTTTAAATCTTAAATTCAAAGTATAACCGGAGATCACAAATAGCCCATTCTTGCACAGATCATTACCAAAAACTACAAGAGCATCTATCCGTGTATTTTAGATTTGCTCTATTTAAACGTAAGACTACAACATTTAAGATACAACGAAGTAAATGACCAATAAAACAATCATTTGTAATGATTAATTTGGCCTGCGTAGATTAAAGGCCTACAATGCGTGTTTTTAAAATTAATAAAATGTTGAAAATACTAAATGACTTTTGAAAAATCATCAACGTTTTAACAAATGCTGAATTATATATATTTTAGGCAAAATTAATGTGAACCCGTGTGGTCACACTGAGTAATACTATATGCCCTAATTTACTAGAAGTAATTTTCTCCAGTTTAACAGTGTTAAAATTATAACAAACAAAAACTGTTCCTAAATTGTTCAAAACATCACAATTCCATATATTTTCAAAATGTGTGATACAAAAATATTGGATAGCTATTTTTACATTTCCAGCATTAATTTTCATTTCATCGAGAAACGGAAAGGAAAATCCAAAGGTGCTAAAAAGCATACAGAAAAATTTAGAAAAATGCTATTTCAACCTACCTTGGAATCTGTGACCCAAATACCTATATCTATGTATTAGCCATGGGTAAAAAGTTGAGGGGTCCCTTTGTTGGCTGGCAAAAAGAGGGTGCGGACTATGCGAGGAGGAAAGTGGGTGAGCCAAAGCGTGTGGAGGGGGCACCGAATGAACTGGGACACCGGAGTTGTTCTGATGTGAGACCGCCTCAGCGAACACCAAGTCCGGATTAGAGTAGACGCTCCTGCCGCTGGAATGGAACCCGTTCAGAAATGGATTCATCTGGCTGGAGTTTGCATAGCTCAGAGCCGCTGGTCGTATTGGCTCCTCAGACCTCGACACTGGTAGAGGATTATCCTTCGCTACCAACGATTCTATAGTAAAACACCTCTTCGGTGTAGGTTGAAACATGGTTTGATAGTCAAGATTCCCCAGCTTAGAGTTTGAGGTGCAGACGTTCTTCGGAAAAATTGCCTACTACTCCACACGAAGAAAGTTTGTCAGCATAAATAACTTTGGAACGAAGAGTGCAGCAAGAATAGAAGCCAAAGTAACAACAAATCAACAAATAGCCATAAAGGTGGTCGACTGCTCCAGACAATCCATGGATGTGATCGGTTCCTCACCAGTTGTGCAAGCGATGTGTTAGTTCATGAGTCTAATTAGCGCTGGAGTCACATAAACAGCTTCCTCTGAAGCCTGTAATGGCATGGTGATTGGTCGCTTCTACTCGCCTTAAGGTTGAGGGAAGAGTCTTTAAGTGCGTCAATAGGAACAGACACGGAGAGGCGGACTCGAGCAAAACGGAACGGATTCGTTCAGAACCAGATCTTCAGAACATTTTACATACTCAGCTGAACCAGTAGAAAAGCTCAAGGTACTTACGTTTGCATTTATGTCTACCGATAAGGCCTGAGGACAGTTGGTCTTAAAGGGGCCTTTGTGTTTATCAGTTACTTTTTATTTAGAGTATAGCTAATAAGTGATTTATTTTTTTCCACAATGTGACAGCCTTAGCATTAAGTAGGCTACATAGCCTACAAAATGTGTATCCTGGGTGTGTTTACCTTCAGATAGTTTTGTTTGAAATAGGCGTATACCCAATTTAAATGTAGGTCTATACCTTTTTATTTAAATATTTATTATTATGGTAATTCCAGCATACACCACCACATACCATTTCGTCTCTCCATGTTTTCATTTTCTCCGATCCGTTTGTGATTAAGGGGTGAAGGCTCCACAATTTCTATTGGACAGATTATTAGGATGATGGGTTTTGGATCAGGACTATGTTCACTGCACTTTGTTGTAATGACATACTATAACAACCCATTAATTTACGTAAGCCTGCATTAGCTCACAAACAACATTCTAAGATGTTGTTTGTGAGTCCAGGATGCAAGTCCAGGATTTACTGATGAAAAGTTTAGCGTTCGTAATTTCATATTTACAAAGTCTATATCGGAAGATTTTGGCCTATAGGGCCTATAGGGCTTATAAACGCGCGTGACTTCAGAAAAGTATCAATTTGGTAGGCCATTTTATAATTAATTTATCACAAATGTCTGTACCATGTAAATAAAACCTCTCCTTATCTATAATTAACTTCAATAGACCTAGTGACATATAGATATCTACAGTGTCTGTCAATTGCTAAAGCTATTAATATGTTTTCCTAATCCAATAAAGCCCTTCTGTTTGAATTACTCAAGTTGTTTTGATCTGATTTGCTTGTATCTTTTTAGTTATCGTTTATTATTAAGATACCACTCTTTGGTGAGAATGCTGTAGGCCTATGGATTGTTGGTGATTTGAGTCCAAAACGATCTCCTCCTGTTTACATCCACGAAACCAATCCATTCTGCATTATTTCTAGTCCTTGACAATTATGATAAAACTATTGTGAATAATTACAACTTATTATTCATTACTGAGCCTTGTTCTTGGCTAAGATCCACTTTTCAAATTAAAGATGTAGGCTGCTATAACTGTAAGAATAGGCCAATACGAAGGTTGACCGAACTTAAAATCTCTCAGCGTCGTACACCTTACGATAGTCGTCCTATAGGGCAAGTGTCTGTCATTTTAGTGGACTAATGACAGTACAATGCTACGTAGCATGGCTTGTATAACTGAAAACCGGGTTGGCGGAAATTGAACTCAGTGAGCGATATGTCATCTTTAGTAATAACGCCAATAAAAAAAATATATTGCTCGTTGATTTTACAAACTGTACTATTTTAGACTATTGTCTCCTTTGTAATATTCACTTCTGTGTACGGTGTATTTGATCAAGCCTGTATAGTTTAGGCTACATTGTTTGCTTTAAGACACAAGTATCTAATTGGCCTGCATTAATTGTTGAGGAAACTGTTTTTTTCTGTTTTGCAATGACAGACATAGGCTAATGCATTTGCTACACTATAGCAGAATATCAAATAATAGCCTAACAATATTAACAATTAATCATAATATATTGTCGATCTTGTTAGTGTTATCATTATAGATATTATTATTAATAATAATATGACTGTTATCAACATCAATATTACTGTCACAAAAATGATAGCACAAATCGCTTATTAAAAACAATACATTCTCTTATTTAAATAGTGAAGACATGTACTGCAGGTCTACTTTAGAATGTGAATGGATGCTTGGATTAAAAGGCGTACATTGTAAATAATAAAGCAAGATCCCTCTTTTTACAACGGTCTACTAATTTAGATTGTTTCTTATTAAGCAATAATAAATGTAATGAATCAGGGATGAATAGGCTAGCTGTTCAGAATTGCGTCACCTATTGGTTGCTTCTTGTCGATGCTAAGTAGCCTACTAGTACGGATAATTGTTTATCAGTGACCCCCCCCCCGTTAGAGTCTTTTCCGTTGCTTGTGTGCTTGTGTGTACATAGTACGTTATCACTCACAGATAATTTTTCCGTACTGCATCCGCTGAGGATGGTTCGAAGCCACCACCATGGTTCGCGGGTTCCCTTGGTTTGGACAAATATTAGCTATGGTGCGCTGTCGGCCTCCGGTGGACATCTTGTGGAAGTGCGGTTTAATTAATATCAGACTTACCGTGGTTAAAATGGCCGTTGTGTAAACGTTTTTTTAAGAACCTTTTAAACGTTTAATATTCAGTCACAAAAAAGCATTTGTAAAATTGTTTTAATATAGGTTATTCAAAATTGACATAATCAATAAACGCATTATGTTATCACCCTGTAGTTTGTAAAGATATTATCCAATTTAAATCCCAAACTTTGGCTGAGTTGAAAAAATAATTGGCTAATTGTACTTACGCCTAGACTAGCCCTCAAACCTTTTCCCAAAAATATACACTTACTGTGGAGTGAATTGTTTTACGTATAGGCTACTCTGCGCATTAGCATAGGCCTAATGTTTATCCATTTATATAAAACAAATGACGAAAGGGATTGCGACAAATTAGGTCACAAACTATTAATGAAAACAATTTTGCAGATAATGAAATGACAACTTAAAACTGATCAAGCGCAAACTATTTCGTGTTGGTTTATAGTAGTTTATAGTAGTCTATAGTAGCCATTTGGCAAATTCAATAAAAACAACAAGCAAACAAATTGTCCAATAACTTCACTTATCTTACACCTCAACAGGCATATTGTAGATTTTGGCTTACCTTGTGAAAATAAACTGAAGTAGCTCTACGAGTTAGCGAGCGTGTGTGTGCGTGCATGCTTGTGTGCGTGTGTTTCTACCGACTTCCCATCCGATTACTATGTCGCCATTAACTGACTTCTTTGATTGGACATAAAAAACAGTTTCCAAGTAAATACCGTAATACAAAAGTCATTTAAAGCTGACCACAGCACATACATAAGGCATACAGCCTATAAGCCTATATTTTAAATTGTTTTATGGAGCTATTGTATATTGTATATTTTCATTATACAACAGCTTACCTCCCCTATATATTTTGCCAGATATGTTTTTCGACTTCTATATGCCTTTTCTTCGGAGTACAACCTGCTCAAGTAAAAGTGAACTGGCTGCCTCAAGAGAGGACAACATTTATGGTCAATCCGCATGGAGCTATTGTATATTTTCATTATACAACAGCTTACCTCCCCTATATATTTTGCCAGATATGTTTTTCGACTTCTATATGCCTTTTCTTCGGAGTACAACCTGCTCAAGTAAAAGTGAACTGGCTGCCTCAAGAGAGGACAACATTTATGCTCAATCCGCATCTTTGCATAGGATCCCGTCTAAAAAAATACGCGTTGTTTTTACAGAAAATAATTTATATGCGAAAATATATTTTTACAGAATTCTCATCAAAACTGTGTTATTCCATTCCCACTTGGTATGACCGGGATTTCAGGGGTTATAGACTAGTAAGGATTCAGCCCTTGGACAAGTCGATAGGTGCATTAAGATAGCACTCGGACAAGAGATTAAGTCGCTCATCACCATTAAGACGCTCATAGTAGAAATCTGTGCGGACAAATGGTATTAGGCATGTGGGGTCTCGACGGGAACCAATTACCACCCAACAAGCACGTGAGAGGTCCGTATAGGTCGTCTGTTTTGCACAATTCCAACACTATATATAATGCATAGTGTGCCAGCATTTAAGTCACATCAACGTGGGCTGGTGTACTGCCTAACTAAAATATTTGCAATTTTTATAAAGCAATAAGGGTGAATGTTGTGCAGTGACTGGTTACATGAAAGTTAAAAGTCCAAAGTTAAACTAATAGTTGCTTCTTTTAAAATTCTTGTATAACCCAGGAGCCAAACGAGTAGCCTCTGCACTTAAGGGGGATGAGACTTAAAGATGATTTTGAGGTTACTTACATCACTCCATGATAGAACCCCAAATTTAGGCCGTGGCTTACAATGTCTAGTGACCTTTTTAGAGGGTTGTGCTGACAGCCCAGTGCATCATCTGGGCAAGCTCCCTGCCACCCAGGTAGTCAGAAAGACTTTGAGAATCATCAAGGACTCACACACCAGTCATTGTCTATTCTCATTGCTGCCAGAAAAGGGGGTACCACTACCAATAGGACCCTAAACAGCTTCTCTCCCCAGGCCAAAGGACAATTAGTTAAGGTGGATTGCCCGGACTATAACTCTTTCCTTCCATCGTACCATTTTTTTTTCATTGTGTTTTCATTGTGTTTTCAAAGCGTAGACCCACAGCTGTCCATCACGTATTTTCAGAATGTTCAGGTCAAGAGAACTTTATATTACGAATAAGGATTACCATAAAATTGGCTTTTAGAAGTAAACCAAAAACATTTCAACTTTGTTTGATAGTTGTTATGAAAGGTAATGAAATTACCTTTCAAATGATATATAATCAGGTTTGGAAGTACCAGCTACGACTATTGTTTTTTAAATACACATTGTGTGATTAACATTAGAATGTTTGAAGCTTTGCCATAGATGTACATGGAAAATGGCTTCTATGGTGTTAATGCATGAATTACTTTGAAAGTCCTCTGTCTATAAATATTTTCTTAAAACCCTGTTTTAGCACCGTATATACACTGGGGTAACTCTATCACCAAAGTTACAATCCAAAAACATTCCGCATTACTTGGAATTCAGCGGCTAAGCTTTTAACATTAAAATGTCAATGACACAATAAGGGTGATTTTCTAACAATCTTTGTAGCTGGTGGTTCTGAAGTTGATTATATTTTATAGGGTAATGTCACGAAGATGTGTATTTCAATAATTTAGCTGACAGTCTTATAAAAAGCTACTTATTATAGTGAGTACAAATATTTTCATACTGTTGTTGTACAACCCCCCCCCCCAACCCTGCTGATGTCAGCACCATACTCTACCAAGTGAACTACACAAAAACCACTATGTTCAATGTATTAAATACAATATGTTTAATTCATAGCTGTCATTCTCTTATGTTCCTATGGGGTTCAAAGTTCTATTGACCTGAACATTCTTTTCCATTTAAGTCAACTGGCAGAAGCTTTAATCCAGAGCAATATGCAGCTCCGGAAAAAATTAAGAGACCACTGCACTTTTTTCTTTCCTTTCCAAAAAAATTGAAAAGGAAGGTTTTGAGTGAGGAACAGAAGGGTTAAAATTAAGAGACCACTGCAAATTGAATGCTTCTGTTCCTCACTCAAAGCTTTCCTTTTCAACTTTTTTGGAAAGGAAAGAAAAAGGTGCAGTGGTCTCTTAATTTTTTCCGGAGCTGTATAGTAGTGAGTGCACACATTTTCCCATTTTTTGATCTTGGCCCCATATGGGAATCAAACCCACAGCCATATACCTACCAAATGAGCTACTTGTTGTGCTACATTCCAAAAATTGTGTCTAATGGGTAGCTGTAAATCAATGCTATCCAATTATATTCAATTAAAGGGTTCAAGTGTGCACTAACTTGTTATATCATGACATTGTCATTGGGAAAATCCCTTTTGGAACAAGGGATTGGATGGAGGGATGAAAAACAGTGAGAGCTATAATTGCTGCACTGCCGCGACACATTTTAAACTCAAGGGACCACATAAATAATATTTTAACTTTTATATTTCCTAAACCCTTATACCACTGCTGCATTTTTGAATAAACCGAAATCACTTTGTCCCAAAAATAGAGTCACCTTTGTCAAAAAGCACCTGGAAGCCTCTTTATGATTTTCAAGACCCTTGGAAAACCAGTCTATGGAAATATGCCTGTTAAAAGTTTAACCTTTTGGATGACATGGGTGCCTTTATGTTTGGTGCAAACCAAACACTACACTACAGTAAGAAACTCATGCTAAACATTAAATATATAATTGAAATGGCTACATTTATATTTTGTGGTTAAAACTTATTTGTCTGTTATTTTGTTCTACTGTATGTGGATCAGAGATATTTAGTATTATATTTTCTCAAAAATATACTTTGCATGGCCTAGGGAGGTCCAGTAGTCAAAGCTGTTGCTTCTGGTATATAAAGGTGCATCTCAAAAAATTAAAATATCGTGGAAAAGTTTTCCATTTTTTTCCCTAATTCAAATCAAAAAGTGACACCTTCATATATTCTAGATTCATTACACATAATGTGAAACATTTCAAGCCTTTTTTGTTTCAATCTTGATGATTACAGCTTACAGTTCATCAAAATCAAAAATCCAGTATCTCAAAATATTAGAATAAAAAATGTACAATACAGAAAGGAGCCGCCCAAGAAGAGCGAATGTCGCTTGCTCCCTCGCTGGCTGTTTGGCCGGCCTTTGTTCTATAGCGTAGTGTTTAGAGACGTGGACCTGCAACCAATAGGTCCCGCATTCGAATCTCGTCACAGTCGAAGCAAATTATGCATTAGGATTTGTTCCAGATAGATAAAACTTCTATTTCTGGTGGATTTTCGAAGTACGCATCCGTGCATGCTTTTAGGGTCAGGATAGACAAAAAGTTCGCTGGCTACAACCTTCAGTAGCTACGTAATAGTAAGCAAAAACTAAAGTGTTCACGGTTATATTGTGACTATTTCCGGTGAATTTTCGAACTACGCATCCGTGCATGCTTTTTGGGTCAGGATAGACAAAAAGTTCGCTGGCTACAAAGTTCATTAATTACATTATAGTAAGCCTAAAATAAAACTGTTTACGGTTATATTGGGACTATTTCTGGTGGATTTTCAAAGTACACATCTGTGCTTGCTTTTTGGGGTAATATAGATCACAACCCCTTGCGCAGGAAAAGAGGAGGGGTTTCCACGATTCTCTTGTCTTTTCACTTGACGAAAAAGTCAACTTATATTGATTGATACAATAACTATGTCATTCACGAATGAAAGAAAAACTAACGTTGTTGTGCCATGAAATGAAATAGCTCTGGCAGTTACAGTTGTGCTCATAAGTTTGCATACCCTGGCAGAAATTGTGAAATTTTGGAATTGATTTTGAAAATGACTGATCATGCAAAAAAAAGTATTTTATTTAAGGATAGTGATCATATGAAGCCATTAATTATCACATAGTTGTTTGGCTCCTTTGTAAATCATAATGATAACTGAAATCACCCAAATGGCCCTGATCAAAACTTTACATACCCTTCAAAGTTTGGCCTTGTTACAGACACACAAGGTGACACACACAGGTTAAAATGGCAACTAAAGTTTAATTTCCCACACCTGTGGCTTCTTAAATTGCAATTAGTGTCTGTGTATAAATAGTCAATGAGTTGGTTAGCTCTCACGTGGATGCACTGAGCAGGATAGATACTGAGCCATGGGGAGCAGAAAAGAACTGTCAAAAGACATGCGTAACAAGGTAATGGAACTTTACAAAGATGAAAAAGGATATAAAAAGATATCCAAAGCCTTGCAAATGCCAGTCAGTACTGTTCAATCACTTATTAAGAAGTGGAAAATTCAGGGATCGCTTGATACCAAGCTAAGGTCAGGTAGACCTAGAAAGATTTCAGCCAAAACTGCCAGAAGAATTGTTCGGGATACTAAGAAAAACACACAGGTAACCTCAGGAGAAATACAGACTGCTCTGGAAAGACAGTGTGGTTGTTTCAAGGAGCACAATACGACGATCCTTGAACAAAAATGAGCTGCATGGCTGAGTTGCCAGAAAGAAGCCTTTACTGCGCCAATGCCACAAAAAATCCCGGTTACAATATGCCCAACAACACCTTGACACGCCTCACAGCTTCTGGCACACTAATTTGGAGTGATGAGACCAAAATAGAGCTTTATGGTCACAACCATAAACGCTATGTTTGGAGAGAGGTCAACAGGGCCTATAGTGAACAGAATACCATCCCCACTGTGAAGCATGGTGGTGGCTCACTGATGTTTTGGGGATGTGTAAGCTCTAAAGGCACAGGGAATCTTGTGAAAATTGATGGCAAGATGAATGCAGCATGTTATCAGAAAATACTAGCAGACAATTTGCATTCTTCTGCACGAAACCTGCGCATGGGACGCTCTTGGACTTTCCAGCACGACAATGACCCTAAGCACAAGGCCAAGTTGACCCTCCAGTGGTTACAGCAGAAAAGGTGAAGGCTCTGGAGTGGCCATCACAGTCTCCTGACCTTAATATTATCAAGCCACTCTGGGAAGATCTCAAACATCCGGTTCATACAAGACAACCAAAGACTGGCATTTTGCCAAGACGAATGGGCAGCTATACTACCTTCCAAGAATTTGTGGCCTTATAGACAACTATTACATAAGACTGCATGCTGTCATTGATGCTTAAGGGGGCAATACACAGTATTAAGAACTAAGGGAATGTAGACTTTGGAACAGGGGTCAGTTCATTTTTTTTCTTTGTTGCCAATTGCCATGTTTTGTTTTATGATTTTGCCTGTTTTCTTTAAAAATTGTAAATTTTTTACCAATTCTCCAAGGGTATGCAAAGTTTTGAGCACAACTGTATCTTCAGTCTCACTAGCAATTGCTCAATTCTTATGACTATTCCAAGTACTGTAGTAAGTTAGTAGATACTAGTAAGCCAATTACTGGCTAATAAGCTGTTAAAACGGCTGGTGGCAAAAGCCATACACTTCATAGACGCTATTGGTGGTGGAGGTAAACTTAAGAAACGTTAGTTTCTTAATGGTGTTTAGCGAAATATTCAAACTTTGCGTGATGGTAACACGTGACATAATGATCTAATGTAAGGATGCTATACCGACACCGAGTAGACGACTAGTGGTTAAAGTCACAGCCACTCGCGCGGGTTGAACTCTAGTGAAGGGTAGTAACATGGAGTTATTCTGTTTTTTTTTTTTGTTTTTTGTTTTTTTAAATCAAACCAACCATTCCGAGTGCAGGCCAAAGAGTTCTATTAGTCATTCAAAAACGTAAATATCTGGAGAATGTTAAATGGCATTTGTACTTGGATTGGAACCAGTGATGGGGTCAAAGCTCCATAGCCACGCACGCTGGTTGGCTTGGCCTCAAAAGACACGTTCGCATATTTTGACTGTGACAGCAGTGCCACATTGCACTTGTTGCAATATTTATGTTGCTTCCCATGCCAACATCATAATGCTAAGCTTACCGTTAAAAAAGTTAAGAAACAAAATCCAGTTGTCAATTGTTGAGCCAAGAACTTTATTAAAGGTTTTATCTAGAAACATGCAACTCATGGTGTCAAAAATGGTTGAATGCTTTCAGTTAGAACACTCAAAGTAGATATAGAGACCAATTGAATACTCTAAGCATGCACATCAAAAATGGGAATTAACTTTTTTTTTAATAGATTAAGAAGCCGCTTTAACAAAATACATTTCAATGGCAATAGGGATAGCTGATGAGATGACACATTTGGTTTAACAATTAAACAGCTGTGCTATGCCAAAATTTTAATAAGCTTGTGCCAAGGTTAAACCACTAATACGCTGGCGGCATCGAGGGGGTACATTAGCCATTGTGGGGCCATTTGGAAGCAGATGCTCAGAGCAAGGGCGGACTCAGCGGCGGGCCACGGTGGTCCAGCCGTCGTCATCGGTTTCTTCGGTGGTCTTCTTGGGGCGACCGGCGCTCTCTTTGTCTTTCTCTGAGCGCCAGGAGTTCTTCTCCCCATCCACTTCACGCTCAACCTCCCTGGGTCTGAAGGGAGCTGGACGTTCCTCTTTACGCTCTGGACGCTTGTCGTCGCCGGCTCGGCGCCAAGAAGAGCCCCCTGCGTACATGGAACACGTCTCATTAGGGGATGACTTGAGTGGAGTTCAAAAGGACATTCCTTTACAAAGGAAAGACTGACACACCAGAAGGGGGATACAACAAACATGTTCATGATGTACTAGGGGTGAAAATGTACATGTATTGTTATAACAAACATACAAAAAAAAATAAAAATTTAAAATATTGGCCCATTTTACATTTCTTTAAACAGAAAAAAACGGTAGCAAGCTCCCCAAGTATGTCTGAAACAAAATCAGTATGATAATGTAACATTCTGTCTGGTAGAATGATTACACCCCTGTCAGAAGCAGTGTCCAAGATTTAGCGTAGGCCAATCAGCTGGTGGGATCTTAACAGGGAAGGACCAACTCACGGTAACAGCTGGAACAGAATTAAATGGTGCCTAACCCTTCACACACACATGGTTTTCTTATGCTTCATTTAATTTACACCATTATGAGCCTCCCTCTTGTCACCAGCCTCCCAATGTCTGACCCATGTATATCAATATATTTTACACACACTGAAGCAGTTGTGTTTTAAAATAAAGTATTACACTAATTTATTATGTAATAGTAACCACTTCCTATTTTATGGGCTCAGAAATATGGGTCATCTAATAATCGAGTTAATTCATCTTTTGCAACAGCAAAAAAAGTACAGCAGTACAAATGGTAGGTTTACTGAAACTTTACACCCTATGTAATAGACAATCAGTATTGTTAGATACCGGTCGATGGACGCAACAGAGCAAATGGGGACACCTACTGGTGGAATGGTTTAAAACAAAATTCACACTAATTTCTTTAGGTTTCAGACTGTTATGGCATAAAGTCCTTGTTTCTCAATTGCCATGGCACTTAGTCATCATAATCATATCAGATGCATTGCTGTTCAGAAGCCAATTTTTAAGAGTTGAAACAAGCACTTATGAGAATGTTTGCAAAGAGAGTCAATAGACCATGTGTCAATATTGATAGACTGAAACAATGTAGCAAATAGAGACAAAAAAAGCTTAGAGAAAGCTTAAAGGCAAAACAGAACCAAAATAACTGAACAAGAAATTGATTCCCATGTCTCCTATTCACCTTTCACTGCAGTCATTGTTTTCATTGTTTTCACAACAACTGCAAATAACTTGGCAACTTAGTATTTGTACTTTGTTCTGAAATAACACTGGCAGCCAGTCAGACAATCTAAACACCTATTACTTAGCGGCACTCTTCATGGTCCAGTTTATTAGAGACAAATTACAAAGGCTCTAGGGACACCCTGCAGCTAAAGATTGTCTGACGGACAATCTTCGGACAAACTTCACTTACCAAAAGTGATTTTTGGACTAACTATCCCTTTAAACGGATAGTTCGTCCAAAAATCATATTTATCTAAAACTTCACTTACCAAAAGTTATTCTGGAACGCACAGACAGTCTCTGAAACACTTTGAAGGGCTCTCAGAAAGGCTCCACTCACCTTCTTCGGGCTCTCTGCTGGGCGGGGGACGGTCATCCCTGCGCTCGGGTCGCTCTCGTCGGATTGGAGGACGGTCGTCACGGTCGGGTTCTTCGGTGCGAGCAGAGTCTCTCCAGCTTCTCCTGGGAGGCTCGTCGTCTGCACCAAGCCTCCTCCAGGCACCGCCGCCCCCAACTTCATCCCTGGAAAAAATTAATGTTCCCCCCATTACTCCATAAAACAAAAAAAAAAACTGGACCAGCCCACTTTTACAATAGCATTAAATCTGTTCAGGGGGACGTTCTCATATAAATCATGAGCCTGTCGTATCACAGTAGCGCTGCTTTTAAGTTGTCCACATACTGTGTGTCTGACCTGGGTGGGCGGCGCTCTCGGAAGCGGTCGCTCTCCGGCTTCTCGTCTCTCTCGCCCTCGTTGCCGTCTTTGCGGGGCGGGCCCCAGCTCTCCTCACGGGCCTTCTCCCTTTCGCGCCAGCCGCCACCTGAAGACGACACAGGAGCAACTGCCCATGATCCCGTCCGTGTGAGAACAATTTCAGACAACAGTTTAAGAGCTCACATTTACTACAGCCCACACAAGCGATGATAACATAACTTCAGACGGGCAATATTTTAAAAGATAAAACATGCACGTGCTGGGAGTTGTAGTTCTTGTATGCATCTGTAATGAAATCATATTAACGCATCAGCATGGCGGTCAAATATGCCAGTTTAATATATGTGAATTCAACATAAATAATCTTATGAGTATGTGCTAATGAAGTTAAAGTAAAGAATGCAAATTTAAAGCCCATTCTTAGACTACAAAAAAGGACCCAGGGTTGGGGTTTTTGACAGGGCATAAGAAGTTAACGGAATGCCAATGAACCAGATTGCACTAAACTCCAGGAGGTTAACAGACTAGGCCAACAGACTAGGACAGTGTTTCCCAACAGACCCCCATTTTCCATGTGTTACATTTCAGTGACCCCCCACACACACACCATAAAGGAAAATAATTAAACATCTGCATTTTAAATATTTCAGACTGCATTTGATTAAAATTGTCATGTTTAACATCCTCAACATGAACTGGAATAAAGTTAACTCAACAATAAGATTGGCATTTATTGTAAATTGAGTAACAGACTTGTCTAAAAAAGGTGACAATCTGCCTGGGATTTGAGAACACCATTTGTTTTCATAGTGCATTTTATATGAAAACCATCAGAATGAAAACATTATGTAGAACATGTACTGTATTCTTATGGGCCTGTATTTGTTTAATTATCATACCTAACTACACAGTTAGTGATAACACGCATACCTGACATTTAGATAGTTTGTCCAAAAATCATATTTATCTAAAACTTCACTTACCAAAAGTTATGCTGGAACGCACAGTGTGTTTTTTCCAACCACCCATTATTCAGCTCTGTCCCAGGCTGTAATTAGCGTTCTTAGCACCTTCCAAATTCATGAAAGGAAACTGTTTGTCCCACTACAGTAAAGCTGCATAGCAAAACTACTCCAAAACACTTCAAACTACATTCAGTAATCTGTCGCATTAGCATCGCCTTTTAAAACTGTACACTGACCAAACAACCGGAGGAATTGGCTGAATTCCAACTGGCACTAGCGAACTATTTCCTACTGCTTTAACCTCAACAAGCTATGTAAAGATCAGTTGCTTCGCCTAGCTTTTTAAAACTGCTGCTGGTTTCCAATTAGGTATATCATTGCTATATTTTTGGTTTCATATTTCTTAGTCCTTACTATGTGGATGTCGTGTGCCATATCACAAGAATTTCAGTGTGCAGGATAACGCTGTGTTATTTGGTGTGTTCGATAAACAAATAACTTTTGGATTTCCTTTGTTCGATGTCGACTTCTGCCTGCTCGTTTGCCTGCTCGTGGATCTTGAATTAAATACTACCCGATCTGCAACTGGGACAATACTCTGCCACTCAGTCTATTGTGGGAGAATCAATGTATCAACTTCGCCAACGAGACATACAATTTCTGCGAGAAACATTTTTGTGAGCCCATTCACATTGAAGACTAAAGGCGAATGGAATTCCATCAAGTTACCCAGTTCAACCCGTGGAGACAAGACAGATTGTAAGTAATTGTTCTGATTGCTATATTATAATACACAAAGCACACATTGCCTCCGGATTTCCTAGGCAAGGGTTGGGGATTAACAAGTACACCATCGCCAAGGTGATTGTCTAAGGTGAATATCAAAGACGAAATAAGTAACTTGCTTTTTAGCTAGCGAATACAAACTTTTGTTTACTGTGTATACACTATTTCAGAACGAATGCGTGGATTGATTTGATACAACTGTGAACAAAACTGACCGGTAAACACAAGAAGTACCTGTTTATTTGAAATGAAAATCATATCGCAAAAATTAAAACTTTATTTTGTGGAATACAACATAGCCATGTTCTTTGAGGTAAACAACACCACTTGTCTTAGTTTGGAGTGTTGTAGAGTAGTTTACTGCTTACAATGCAGCTTTGCAATAAAGGTACATTGAATGGTTTCCATTCATTAATTTGTACGATGTTAATAACACTAATTGCTGACTGAGCCAGAGCTGAATAATGGATTGTTTTAAAAAATGACTTTGTGCCTGAAGGAACAACTGGACGTAAGGGGACTGTCACCGAAATATGATTTTTGGACAAATTATCCCTTTAATGGGAGCTCTGGTCCTGTATTTGTCCAGCCAGCAATGAGATGTCAGGTGTGATTTTTGTGACAGCCAGTCGAAAGTCATTGTGGACATCCAATCTGTTGTGTGCTTTTATTTTTCGGACAGCTGTTTGCTCGCCAGGGCCTGTCGGTGTTTCATATAATGAAACTCTACGCAATGGGGAGCCTTCTCCTTTGGGCGGCTATTGAAGCCTTTGTTTTCCCCCCCCATCATCATGGAGGCAGCTCCATCAGTACAGCAAGCAATACAAATTTCATAGTGAATTCTGTGCTTTGTAAAGTAACCATCAACTGTATATAAAAAAAAAAGATCCTTCCTGGGTGATTGTGGTCAGATTTAGACACAAGTATGTCTTTTTTTATGTCGGTTTCATCAATGCACTGCACATATACAATCAGTGTAGCCTCATCTGCCACTGTGGTAGTTTCATCCAGACGGATAGAAAACAGCCTCTTTCTCAGCTTTTCAATCAAGGTTTTCTCAACGTTTCCAGCCATTCTCTCTCTCATTTTATTGTTGGACAGTGGTACATTTTTAAATTTGTCAGCAACCTGTGGGCCACATAATATTTCTGCCATTTTAATGCAAGCGGGTTGATTAGATTTTCCCCGATGTGTGTGTTTTATTCATTTGTGCTACCAGGAGAGCATACTCAAAAGATGCGACAGTGGCCTGATTGTCATCATTTTCAGCCCTAGCAAAAATATCCTTAATGTTCTGAGGCTTACTTGTCATGACAAGTTCTTTCTTTCTAAGAAAAAAAACTCTGGGTTTCCCCGCCATCTCAGGATGTTTAGTATCCTGGTGTCTCTTCAGTTTGCATGGTTTCATGCTTTTGTTAGCCAGTTTCTCCCCGCAAATGACACATAACACGGATCTTGTCCATTGCTAAAATGAAACCTAAATCAATATAATTCTCCTGGTAATTTCTCATTTTCTTTTTGACAGAAGAAGAGTTGCATTCTCCCTGGTGCTTAGCCATCTTTTGCTAAGTATGTTCTTTTTTAGCTAGTTTTTTTTAAATATAGGTAGGCTACATGTTAGTCAAATAGCCAGCAATGTTCAAATGGCAGTTGTGTTTACACCTAAGGTGTCCGATAAAACCAGCGATCGTTGTGCATTAGCAGTAAAGATTCATGTTTAATAATGCTCCTTAATTTGTATACATTAATTATTGTTGACAATGATTCATGAATCCCTTTTCATTAGAGACATGTAGAAAATATTTTAAAAAATATGTAGAACTTTCTATTGATTTTTTACACCCCTCAAATCAAGTAGGCGTGGCAACCCACCAGTGAACTCTGGTGCCCCCCTTTGGAGGTCAGGCCCCCAAGGTTGGGAAACACCAAACTTGACAAAGACATAGCCACGTCAATAAAATTATATCCTATTTCGTACGGACTAAACAAGAATAAACTCATACCGGGCCGGATGGCGGGCTTCCAAGGTTTCTCATCACGAGCCCCAGCCCGCTCGTCATCACCTCCTCTCCTGGGGCCCCAGGTGTCATCATCGGCCCCGCGTCGTGGGCCCCTGGAATCATCCATTCCTCTGCGGGGGCCGTCGTCAAAGCCGCGGCGGGGAGGCCGGTCTTCATCAAAGCCTCGTCGTGGACCATCGTCGAAGCCTCGGCGAGGAGCGCGGTCCTCATCCCCTCCCCTCCTGGGACCACGGTCGTCTTCCCCAAACGCTCTCCTCGGGGGGCGGTCATCATCCATGCCACGACGGGCCGGGCGATCGTCATCCCCGAAGCCCCTGCGCGGAGGTCCACGGTCGTCTGCGGTGCCGCGGCGAGGCCCGTCCCCTCTTCTGAAAGGGGGCTCTCGGTCTTCAACCTCATCGCGGGCCTCAGACCTCCAGTCCCTATACAGAGAGAGGAAGTGAAAGACAGAAAGAGGCAGAAAAGAAAAGGAGGTAGGAGCGCACCGATTCAGGAAGGAATGACAGGCCACTTCCAACCAGTGAACACAAAACAGTATTTTTCACCAGGCGAAAGGCTTTAAAATGTGCAATCTTAATGAATTCCCACTCACTTATCTGGTACGGCGTCACTAGAGAGAGCAATACAAGATTGGTGGACCAGTGAATATACAAATCTTTCGCAGACAGATGAAGTTTCAGAAACAGAAAGGTACAAGGTCTGCGTGACATCCCACTCACCTATCCAGCCCCGGGCGACGCCTCTCTGCTTCACCGTCGGTTCGCTTCCTCCATCCTCCTCCCTCCTCCTTTTCAGAGCCCCAGTCCTAGAGAGAGAAAAAGCATCCAAGAGTTATGTCAGACACTCAAAAAGGTAGGGTTTCACAAGCTTCTGGAAGGTAAAAAAACATAAGTAAAAACTTAAGTCCACATTGGACATGTGCTTGTTGCTCTCAGATCGCCGGTGAAAAAAGGGCATGTAATTTCATGTTGCTCTTTGAGCGATCAACGGAGGAAAATCATCATTGAACAAACAAGCACCTTTGTGCGATATGAAACCCATTCATTCATAAATGTACTATTTTAACACCCATTTAAAGGGAGTCACACACAATTAACTCCCATTGAAGCAATTTATAGTGACATCAAAACCGGGGGTGTTGTACAAAACATCAGTGATTGGATTGTCTCTAAGAAATCTACCTGTCAAAAACAATGACCAATACTCAAAGTCATGCTTCAGTCATGTGTGTTCAGGTTTTGGTTTCTGGGACCAATTGACGCACAATGTTTTTCTATTCTACAAATGTTCGGGGAGGTACTTAGATTGGGGAGGAGTCTGTGGCCGTGGCGTTTGGCCGGAGTAAGGAGTTCTTTTTGCCAAACAAAATATTTTGATGGTTCAACTTGTATGCTACCTTGGTTTCTCCTCTGGGTTTCTCGTCAGACCTCACAGGGGCCCTCAGCTCCTCCTCCCTGCGGCGCTCGCGCTCCTCAATCTCCTGCTGACGGGCGCGCTGCTTCCTCTCCTGCTCCTCCAGCTTTCGCAGGCGCTCCTGGTACTCCGCCTCCTCTGCCTCGCGCTGCTCCTGCTCAATGCGCTCGCGCTCCTCTCGCTCTATAACAACAGAAGGATGGTAAATTGTCTCAGAACACTGGATCGCTGGAGGCTACCGAGCAAGCCGCACCTAGATGAATGATCGCCAAAACCACAATTGGACCTCAAATCGTAACCTACCCAAATCTGTGCGCATGACGAGTGTGTTTTGCACACACTGATAGTTACTTACTATTGCACCATTTAAGAAAAATCTAAGAATTTACCAAGGCCTACTTTCCAGAAGCATCTTAATTTTTAGTACTGTTTAGCTGGATGCACCCAGCCTAAAAAATGCCTTTAGGAAACTGGATTAAATGTAAAACAATGTGACATCCATGACTAAAACTGAGGCTAACATGTAACTGAAAATACCTTTTTTGAGCTGCTCCTCGTGGATGCGCTGGGCCTCCTCCTCTTTCTGGCGGTAATAGGCATTGCGGCGGTCCTCCTTTCGCTGGATCTTCCTCTCCTCCAAGCGTTTCTTCCTCTCCTCCACCAGACGCTCCTGGAACTGTTTCAGTTTTTCCTGGGAAGGTAACAACAAGTAACGATATGGCCAGCTCTTGTATATGTATTGACATTTATTATTAAAACAGAAAATAAGTCAGCTCAATATCCCACTTTGGATCAATTGATACCAGCTCTTTAAATCCATACGCTTCTATAATCTGTCATTCCCTCCATTTTCTTATGGCGTTTACCTCATAGATGAAGCTGCGAGCATCTGTTATTTTGGCTACAAAGTTCTCCTTGTCCTCCATCATTCGGGACATCCTCTGCTTGTGCTCCAAGGCCTTCTCACGCTCAATCTTCATGTTGCTGATCTAAGGCCATAACCAACAACCACCATATTAACACAATTAAAAATAACTTTTTTTGTAACATTACAAAAAGACCCATCTTGGCATTCTACTATTCCTATGATCTTGGTATTTAGAATTAACAAAAGGCACAGACAGAACTAACATATCCTGCCTACCCTCTCCTCCTCCTGAAGCTCCCATAACTCCATGTCCTTGATACGCTGCTCCTCATAGGCCTTCTTGATCAAAGGGATCTCCTCCAGACGTTTTGCCCTCTCAAAGTAGTCAATCTGCAAGGACCAGAATCAACGCTGAGTGGTTCATTATCCACTTAGTGAAGGTCCATGAGTCTCCTGTTTGTCTAGCAGGCAAAGAAGATTAAGAAAACAGAACTGTTAACTAGATCAAATTTCTTCACCTTCTTCTCCTGGTTCTTCAAACGGTCCTGAAGTTCTCGCTTCTCCTTCTCCAGCTGCTCCACCTGCTTGGCCATGATGAAGTCAGGGTCCAGCTCCTCAAGGTCCTGCGCAAGGGAAATTAGGAGTTCCCTTTACTACTGTAAATCCGCACTTGATTTCCAAAACCTTATAAACCTAAAGACAACAGTACTGGTACAGATGTGTTTTAACATAATTCATCTTTTTTTTTAACAAAACAGTATAACTGAGTGGGAGAATGTACATCTTTGCTAAACCTGCATATTGTTTTACCTCAATGTCGATGTCTTTGAAGGCCTTGGCACCCAGCTCTGTCTTTTTGATCTGCTCCAGCCGCTCTCGCACAGTCTTTTTCTTTATCTGCTCGTGCTCCTGCATGATGCGCTCCTTCTCACGCTCCTTGGCCTCCTGGCGCAGGCGCTCCTCCTCGGCCTTGCGCACCTTCTGCAGCTCTGCCTCGCGCTGTTCCAGCTCCTCCTTTTCCCGCTGGATGTTGAGGTTCTCCAGGCGCTCCTTGCGCTCCTCAATGGTCTGTCGGCGTGCCAGGATGCGCTGGTGCTCTTTGCGGCCGTTCTTTAGGTAGGCGGTGATGGCCAGCTGGCTCTTTTCCTCACGGTCTTGCTGAAAAGAGAGGGCGATAGGTTTATCACATCAAGAATCACGTGAATCATAAGATTTTACGTGAATAGAAATTTCCAGCAGTGCATGTGAGCTCAGCGATATGGCCCAAAATCCAGATTTTAATAAATTGCCTGCATTAATATAATAACGCTTATTTTTATGAAAGAAAGTTTACAGAAGAGGGCACCATTATCATATTTACAACTCATTTGATTAATCACCCAGATTAGCAAACATTTAATTTCAAACATTTTACAATAAGCAACTTCATGATGAACACTATCTGCAAAATGCTGCTACTTTTTTTTTTGTAGTGTATATACCTGAACTTGATCAGCTTTTTTTGCCCAATATTAAAAAGTTGTTTAAGTATTTTGATGAACCTGCGCATTATGCAATAACAAGGAATGAGCAATTCACCTCTCCCTCTGTCAATTCAATCCCAGGGAAACTCTTGTAACCATTTTGGGGACCAAATTTAAGTACCATTGTATTGTCATATTAAGTCAGAGAATTCTGGTGACTTTAGGGTCAGCAGGGGCACTAACACAAGATTAAATTGCTTTGGAAACCTGAAAAATGTTCTGGTTAAGAAAAACATCAGCAATGACTTTAGAAAAGTAATTTAAGAAAGCTTGTGTGGACACCTGCCTTAGCAACTACTAAGAATGTATAATTGCCAGACTTGACTATTCTGTCATTATCCTACCCTCCTCAGGTGTATGTACGCCCACGAATGCAATAGCCATTGAGGGAGGTAGATAAAACAAATCTACCAGTCACTGAGGTTTCTTACCAACCAAAAATATTTGTTATCTAAAAATTTCATTCAATTTTCAGACAAGTGCAGTGTACATTCTCCTTGCCTGAAATATTTGCCAAGCCCTGTATTCATGGAACAATACTTACAGCATTGACCCTAAATGTTGTAAAAAAACACACCTAAAATAACAAAGGCCTGACTTATGTTTAAATAATTGAAGGACAGTAACATTGTTCACTTTTTACAACTAGAAGTGCATATCCCCATGCTATCTTGATGGAGGGACCCTCACCAGCATGGATGCAGGTTTGATGACCTGGATGGCTTTGGCCAGGGAGGAGGACATTGCAGTCAGCTGGTTCCTGATCTGTGCAGAGGGCATGTTCTGCAGGAACGGCCCCACCGGAGAGTCCTCTTTGGTGGAGTAGTTCAGGTCCGAACCAAAGCTCAGGTTTCGAGTGGTATGGTCAATTCGAACCTAGAAATGACATGCCAAAAAGTCTCAGGTGTTTAATGTAAAAGGCATTTTCCTGGAGTTACTAACTCAATATAAAAGGTAAGAAAAATGTATTTAGGTGAAAAAATCTTATTTACAGAGAATCTAATTGATTCAGGCAATATGCGTCTACCTGCAGGTCGCAGTGTCGGGCTGCATCCACAATGGAGCGTTCCAACTGGAAGGCATCCACAAATGGAACCAGGGAGGCAAGACGGCTGAACTCAATGCTCTGATAGATCTGAGCCACCTAAAATTCCAAAACAAAATATTGTTCAGTGATTAACCAATAATACCACCATTTCAATACATGACAGGTTCCACAACATATAGTTACAACACCAACACTCAAATTTGTAATCCACAATGTTCCACTGGTTGATATTTATTGGCTGTGGGCTTTGCCTTGGCCAACAGGGATCACTCACTTCAATTCCTGTTCTGCAGATCAACAGGTAAGAAAAATTATTTCTCCCTGCTGCACAAAAAAATCACTTCAGATTGTATGCACCGAAGAAGCAGAGCGTGCCAGTCACAGGAGCAGCTAGTTTGTTTGCTTGACGACATGAATTAGCTTTCTAGCTAGGTAGTTTCACATTATTCTAACCTTTTAAAATATACATACAGTGGATATAAAAAGTCTACACACCCCTGTGAAAATGCTAGGTTTTTGTGATGTAAAAGAATGAGACAAAGATAAATCATGTCAGAACTTTTTCCACTTTTAATGTGACCTATAATGTGAACAATTCAATTGAAAAACAAACAAATGTTCGAGGGGGAAAAATGAAAAATAAAACCCTTACAATAACCTGGTTGCATAAGTGTGCACACCCTCTTATAACTGGGGATGTGGCTGTGTTCAGAATTAACCAATCACATTCAAACTCATGTTAAACAGAAGTCATTACACACCTGCCATCATTTAAAGTGACTCTGATTAATCACAAATAAAGTTCAGCTGTTCTAGTACGATTTCCCTGACATTTTCTTAGTTGCATCTCAGAGCAAAAGCCATGGTCCGCAGAGAGCTTCCAAAACATCAGACGGATCTCATTATTGAAAGATATCAGTCAGGAGAAGGGTACAAAAGAATTTCCAAAGCATTAGATATACCATGGAACACAGTGAAGACAGTCATCATCAAGTGGAGAAAATATGGCACAACAGAGACATTACCAAGAACTGGACATCCCTCCAAAATTGATGAAAAGACAAGAGAAGAAAACTGGTCAGGGAGGCTTCCAAGAGGCCTACAGCAACATTAAAGGAACTGCAGGAATTTCTGGCAAGTACTGGCTGTGTGCTACATGTGACAACAATCTCCCATATTCTTCATATGAATGGGCTATTGGGTAGGGTGGCAAGACGGAAGCCTTTTCTTATAAAGAAAAACATCCAAGCCTGGCTAAAGTTTGCAAAAACAAACATCAAGTCCCCCCAAACCACATGGGAAAATGTGTTATGGTCTGATGAAACCAAGGTTGAACTTTTTGGCCATAATTCCAAAAGGTATGTTTGGCGCAAGAACAACACTGCACATCACCCAAAGAACACCATACCCACAGTGAAGCATGGTGGTGGCAGCATAATGTTTTGGGGCTGTTTTTCTTTAGCTGGAACCGGGGCCTTAGTCAGGGTGGAGGGAATTATGAACAGTTCCAAATACCAGGCAATTTTGGCACAAAACCTTCAGGCGTCCGTTAGAAAGCTGAAGATGAAGAGGAAGCTCAACTTTCAGCACGACAACGACCCAAAGCACACATCCAAATCCACAAAAGCATGGCTTCACCAGAAGAAGATTAACGTTTTGGAATGGCCCAGCCAGAGCCCAGACCTGAATCCAATTGAACATCTGTGGGGTGATCTGAAGAGGGCTGTGCACAGGAAATGTCCTTGCAATCTGACAGATTTGGAGCGCTTTTGCAAAGAAGAGTGGGCAAATATTGCCACGTCAAGATGGGCCATGCTAATAGACTCCTACCCAAAAAGACTGAGTGCTGTAATAAAATCAAAAGGTGTTTCAACAAAGTATTAGTTTAAGGGTGTGCACACTTATGCAACCAGGTTATTGTGAGTTTTTTATTTTTTATACTTCCCCCTCAAAGATTTCAGTTTGTTTTTCAATTGAATTGTTCACGTTATAGATCACATTAAAGGTGGAAAAAGTTCTGACATGATTTATCTTTGTCTCATTCTTTTACATCACAAGAACCTGGCAATTTAACAGGGGTGTGTAGACTTTACATCCACTGTATGTTGCAGACAAAACAGTATCCACAATTATGTTGAGATAGAAGCACAGACGTACTCTGTAGCACTGTGCTTTTAAAAAATATATATTTTAAGGTGCAGCAGCAAAAGAAAAAGGGGAGCGTGAGAGTGACAGGTAACAACTAGAGGCAACAGAGTTAAAAGCTCTTAATTTTACCTACTAATTTTTGTTTTGTTTGTAATGCCTAGTCCTCTAATATAATACAAGTTAGACAGGTTTCATTGGCTTGTATTTGGAGCATTGGGAAGGGACTTTGAGTACATTATTCCAGAGGAATAAGAACTGAAGGCCACCATTTTGTAAGGCTATATCGAAACGCTACCTTTCTTTGAGTTTTTACTTTGTGGATCGCTTAGTTATAATTATAACCAAACCATTCAGTGAGTAGGTTATGATCCGTCCTCATTTATTCACGGTGGCTCTTAGATATTTATACGTCCAGCCTTTAGCATCTACAAGGTGAACTGCAGAAACCACGTGGTTTTGACTCTGGATAGCAGCTAAGGCTATAACGTGGTATAACTATAGCCTAGCAAACAAAAGCTTTCAATATACGTGTTCTAAGCTAGCAAAGTGGCACAGAAGAGAAATAGATGGGATAGCTTAAACCTTAGCCGATAACTACATAAAAACAAGTTCCCTTTGCAATCTAGCAAATGTTAGACAACGCATGGTTTGGAATTCACATAGGTTGCTAATCCTATTTACATACTGACCATCAAGATTTAGAAGATCCAATGTCATTAATGTATTTAATTAAATCCAATTAGAGTCACCAAAAACAAAATAAAAGAAATCAGCTTGCATCCAACTTGCCTATCCTTGTACCATAGTTCCAAAAAAATGGTTAATAGTTTAGTTTTGTTTGGCACAAATTAGTGAGCGAGAGCGAGATTAACAAACCATCAAGGTATTAACAAACCATCAACCCAAATAGAGACAGTCACCTGCTGGAGCAGTCTGAGAATGGTGTTACTCTGCAGGTGGGGAACATACTGCTGGAGGTCCGCCTCCTTCTCTGATTGGTCCCTCACCCAGTTCAGAACCTAAGAGAATAGGACAGTACAGCAGATTAAGACTACAAAACCAAATCGGCCAAGTCACAAATAGCTGTATTTCAAGGGAATGGCACAGGTTTGTTTTCTTTCTACAAGGTAATGTACAGATTTTCCAGAATCTGAATGGAAATATTACCTTTGTGACTCTTCCGCTCAGCTTCAGCGGGTGGAAGTCCATCTCCAGCCAGTTGTACAACTCCTTCACTTCGGGTACAATGTACTGCAGCAGATTGAACCTCACCTTAAGGGAAACATAACATACACGTAGCACTTAGTGAGTAAACCTAAACAAAAAAAGTAACAACTGATTAAGGATGCTTCTGTAGGGGGAAAAAAAGAAACTGGTTAACAGGCCAATGTCATGCAAGTGAAACTCAGCAATGGACAAATCAGTGCTTGGTTGACATTGTAATTAGGTTTTAAACCAATGTAATGTGGGCAGTTCACAGGACTAAAATAAGCCAAGTACTGCACCTCTTCAACACTGACAAATGGGACATACTGTCCTCAAATTCAGCCTGATCAAACTGAAATTCTAAAATGTCATTGCTTGTAGTCCGTTGCTGTACTAGATGTGAAAAACTGCCAATTTTACTTAATGTTAAACTGTCAGGTTTTTCGTTTAAACACTAAGAAAACAACATCATAAAATTCCATGTTAATTGGCAGGGGTAGCTTGTTGCTGTCGTACAATCACAATGTCATCAAAACGGTACTAAATTCATATTAGATCCTCTGTGTGTCACTCAGAATATAACCTGACAAATCAATTGAAGATGGAATTAAAAATGAATGCATTAAAGTTAAAATGATAAAGACATGCTATAGCGCCAAACAGGAAGGTTAGCCATTTAGCCACCCCTGCTACTAGAATGTTTCAGTACAGTCGCTAAAGCATTGTTAATTTTTTGTCATACTAACGTTACAGAATAGTTGCATTACATATTTTATATGATGACAGGGACTTAGTGTTAATTAAAAAAAGGACTATGATTTTAAACATTTTTTCTTAAAATTAGGGGCTTTAAGAGGTCACAACCCTTAGTGTGTACATTACCATGTCGTTAATGAGGCTCTGGCGTGTAGGTGGGGACTGCAGGCCGAGCAGTGTGGCCAGCCTGCGGTGTTTCTCTACGATGATGCCGTCCATGTCCAACAGGCGGGCGATATCTGTGCGCTCTGGGGTGATGGGGATGGACAGCGTGGCCAGGAGGACCCTAGTGGACATTCTAGAGAAAGGGGAAAACGTGAGCACCATTTGAGCCGCAGCCTCGGATCTCCCGGTCACCAAACAAACTACAAAAAGCCCAGTATCCAAATGAAGGAGGAAGAATCCTGTAGTGCAATCAAAAACTCAGAATAGCTGAAAATGCAAGAGATGTGACAGATGGAACAGCCACACATTTGCTTCAGAGACTGACAAGGATTAGCCAATACCTTTGCATCTCCTCTTGGGTAAGGTTCTTGCGCATCTCCCTGGAAAGGTGATAGAGGCGGTGGAGGGTGCAGGCGTGGAACAGAGCATTGCCAGACTTCCAAAACACAGTGGACACCTTGTTGTAATAATTAGCCATGAGTTGGGGCTTGGGGGGCTTCTTGGAAAGGGCAAACAGGCCATGGATGTCTTCGACAGCCTTGAAAGCTTCCTGGCAACGGCAAAGGCATGTGTTCAGAAAATGTAGATAAACAGTGTGTTTATTTTATTTCTTAAAAGGACTACATTGTATTCCTCTAGATGCACTCATACCTGCCAGAGCTCCATGGCGATGGCGCTGTCTAGCTGCACCAGACGGGTCTCCAGGTGCATGGACTGACTCTCTGGGTTGTTGAGGTTGATGGCCGTGCTCTGGTTGTGGTGCCGTTGGATCTGACCCAGGTGCATGCGCAGATTGTCACACAGCTTCCGGAACTCGGCCTTGCGGGTGTATTGAAGGCAGAACTTGAAAGCTGTGGAGCACATAAGGATTGGGTTAGGACGAAGAGCAACTCCTATTCTTTACATTCTAGTTTTTTAACATGTGCGCTTATCCAGAGTAACCTAAAGCTGCAATTTGGGTTAAGCGCCTTGCTCAAGACATTTTTCTCACTTGTTGGCCAAGGCATACTAACAACCAGCATTTCAGTTATGATCCAGTAGTAACAACTAGTTGTTGTTTTTTTACATTCATGGGGCTGTGTATAATTTTTCCATTGCAATATCAGAAAACATCCATAATATATTTGCAGTAAGTGAAGTGTTCACAACAATTCCCCACCAGAACTGATGTAAGTCTATAAAAAAGCAACTTTAAAACACAGATTTCTTAATGGCCAACCAAAGGTGCACCAGCTTCTGTTGCAAATGGAAAAGCAACACCCTAACTCTACTATAGGCTTCAAAACCATTTTATTATATCCCCTCAAATAAGCAATGGCAGATGGGAGCAAGGGAAATCACTGCCATTATCTGGTTGCTAAAATTCTATACCACTGTTTCCCAATCCTGGTCCTGGGGACCCAAAGACTTGCACCTTTTTGTTTTTGCACTAGCACTCACACACCTGATTCAAATTAAAGACTTGATGATAGGTTTATTACGTCAATCAAGTGTGTGAGTGGTAGGGCAACATTTGAAACAGGTGTGTGAGTGCTAGGGCAAAAACAAAAACGTGCAACCCTTTGGGTACCCAGGACCGGGATACAATGTATACAGTTCACTTATTATGTGAACAAAGGAGTGAATAGTGTTGGGAATCATTGTAATATCTAAATTGCTTTTTTATATCCCATAAATATTGTTTCATGGCTTTTGTAAGCTGGTTACACCAAGCTTACAAAAGCCAAGCTGATGGTGTAATCAGCCAATTTCCAAAGTTTGAAACACTGACAACAGTGGACTCTTGTTCAGTGTAAACCATAATTAGTCATAAGCACAGCGATATGGTGCCAGAAAATATGGGGGTCAATGTAGATAGGACCTGCTAAAGGACTCAAATGTGAATGTCAAAAAGCAAATAACGTTAGATAACGTCAAAACTCAGGCCAAACACTGAACACGCATCCTGCTAAACGTTATAAATGCACTAACCTTGTTGGGCAATGTCATGGTAGAGGCGCTCCACCTTGGAGTTGTTACGTAGCAAGTCCAGACATTGTCGGTAGGATTCCCACAGAAACTTCACCCAGGGCGTAAGCAGCAGTCGGTCTGTACGATCCTGGGTGTCCTCACCGCTCACAGCACTCAGAAGCACACTGGGATCACAAAGGAAGTCATGTAGCGGTACACCGGCTCACAGAACGATACCAGCAACACTCCATCGGTGTGAGCATGTCACCAGCACGCTAATGTTTTATGTAGCTACAGCTCCTCATACTAAGGCTTCAATTGAACTAGTTGAGGTAAAAGTAACAAATAAGCTACCTTTCAGGAGTCTGGATGTTGTCAAGATCCTCAATGTCCAGAACCATCTGCTGTGACTCTCCCTTGGCTGTCTCCGTCTTCTCCTCTGCCAATTTTAGGTAGGCTCTAACCACATCCTCCAGGGATTTGATGTTCACCTACAACCCAAAATGGAGGCTCATGCTTGACCCTGTGAGTGGCTTGCTCAATAGAATCAATAACATTAAATATAAGCAAGTGCAACAAGGCTGGATGTCCTTCCACCTACCTGCTGGCAGATGTTCTTGTACTGGTAGAGGCCCTCTTTGGCCAGGTGACTCTTGCGCAGGTCAACGCAGAGCTCCAGGTACTTGAGCATGATGGGCTCATGGATCTTCTGCCATGTTCGATGTTTTTTGCTCTTGATGACATCGTACAAAACATCCAAAGCTGGCTGCTTTTTGCCAACCTCCAAGAACTCTGTAAACAAAAAAATAAGCAAATTATATTAAATGTACAAAATACAACAGTCATAAAGGCAAATCAGTTGTTGCTTGTTATAATGTAACATCTATACACAAGTGACACCTGAGAGATTAAAATTATCTGATAGTTGAAGATGGCAGAGAGCAACCTAAACATGTAACTATCCAAACCAGTCACATCGACATACTGATACTACTAGCTACCAAGCTGGCTAGTAATTCGATTGCAATTAAAAATGCATGACGAGCTACTGAAGACAATGCTAGCCAACTATGATAAGATTCATTTGATAACTGGCTTTCATGGTCACTGAATTATCAAAGAATTCTAATTAATTGTGACTAACCAACTAAACTAGCTCGTTGGATGTTTGCTGGATAACGCGTAACATTTACTGTTATGTTAAGTATTACAACTGATCGACAATGTAGCTAGGCCTGATGTTTTGATAATGGAGCTCGTCAATAATCTGAGGGTAAAATCATGAACCAGTTGAGTATAAATTGTTAAAGTAGTCTGTGGTTAAACCGATTAACGTGATTTAAATTCAGAACGAGTCAGACAAGTTGATGATATAACCACTACTAGTCTCTAAGAGTTAGCTTGATGATGACCAGGGCATTATGCTAACAAGTCAGCTAGTTAGCTCTTCAAAGCTAGGATGTGCTGACGTTTAAATAATCAGTTTGACTGCCAGCAGTCAGTTTGACTGCCAGCAATATGGCAGGAAGATATGTTAACTTCAGATGCGTTAAGGCCCGACAGCAATCAGATGGGTGTAATTTCCGATTAAAGTGTCTATTCTCAGTGAATTAGACGAGCCACAACAACTTTTTTAAGTAGTTTATTTGCTACGGTCGGAGGAACCTCAAGGCCTACTCTACTACTGAGACAGGGGTGGGCTGAAGGCGTATACTTGCATAATGGCTTCCCCGCCATGAGTAGCTAACGTTAGCTAGTTAGCTCACCAAGGAAAGCCAACAACGAATAACGTTAGTTAAGAGTACATAGCTAGGCTACTCAGCTAGCGTGATATAGCTGGCACGACATATAGGAAATGAATAACTACTACTCACCATTTGCTCGTTTGAGAGCATTCTCCGGTCGTTGGAAATATGCCGGCATTCTAATGGCTTGCTCGCGGAATGAAGAGAAAGTCGGTTTGGGTGAATTTTACAAATTTCACCGGTCCATCCGCGCTAAGCATTCACCCGCTCCGACAAGCTCCTAGGAAAGGATGAACCTCGTGAGTCAAGCGGCCAACATCAGTGACGACATAAGTTCCCGTATGTAACCGAAGCGATGAAGGTGATTTGGTTACATTGGCAACATTTGCACGCTTTTACTTATGGCTGTGACCAGTTCATTCAGTAGTGCGTGAGGTTAACTCCATTTTACTCAATACACATTTTGTAGGTGACAACCATGACATCATAAAACGTAACATGTTTGTTTATAATCAAATCACAAACCCTAAGTATAACATTTCACCAAACGAGTTCCCTCTTAGACAAAAACATTCAAAAACACTCAGCCCATGCTGGAAATATGTTATAATGACATTGATATAGAGCACTATACCCTAACCCTTTCCATATGAGTAGGCATGAGCACTAAAAATGATGACAGCCTAATGATAGGTCAGACCTGGCGGTGTAGTGCCCCGAACAACCTATTCCCTCAACATCAGCAATACAAAGAAGCTAATCATCGCTTTTAGAAAACATCAGAGGGACTCGGGCAAACACCTTACACATTCATGGATCTACTCATTTTGCTATGGAACATTTTTTAGTGGTTGTTGCCATTAAACAAATAATTTCATAAACATTCACATTTTGCACTGACATGCACATTGTTCATATGTCTGAGTAAAACTGATAAACAAAATAAATGCAGTCCCCAACTGAGGTGAGGGCTTGGCTGCGTGGTCAGTATTCAGTCATGTTAACAAATATTATGTCTATATTTTTAGATAATATAGGTGGCTAAACTAACTCAAAAATTGACATTGTCAGATGATCAAGTAAAAAAAATAGCAAGAGAAACTGCTTATGAGCAATGAAATGCTGTCTAGAGTATTCTATTGTTTCACTCAATAGTAAGTTGAGATCCCTCATTTACTCTTGACTTACACCCCATCACACATCTAATTCTGATCCTCCACAACGTTCATACACTCACACCCAGAAACACACGGACACACGGACACACTTCTCAGTCATCATTGCAGTTAACCTGTTGATGCTTAGCACATGATGAATAAAATTGATTATGTTTTATTTGGTGTTGTCTTTCCAGAAGCTTACAAAGCCATTCCCCTCCCCCGCCTGGGTCAATCTGACCATCTCTCACTATTCCTACTACCCAAGTATTTACCCGTCATTAAACGTGTGAAAACATCAGTGAGGACAGACAAAGTGTAGCCAGAAGGGTCAGACTCACTTCTGCAGCACCAGTTTCAACACAGACTTGAGTCTATTTGCCACTCAAGCCACCCTTGACTCCCATACGGACATTGAAACATATGCTTCCACTGCACAAAATGTCACCACCCATAAACTAATAAAGACCTTCCCGAACCAAAAGCCGTGGATGAACAGAGAGGTCCGACAACTGCTAAAGGCACGCGACGCTGCTTTTAGATCCAGCAATGCGGAGGCCTACAGCTCATTCAGGGCCAAGCTGAAAAGGGGCATCAAGATGGCTAAAAAAGACCACAAACTGTGGATTGAGGAGCACTTCTATAACAACTCCGAACCCCGACGCATGTGGCAGGGCATCTAAGCCATCACTGACTACCAGCCAAAGAACCCTACCCCCACAGCCAGTGATGTCTCCTTCACCGACGAGTTAAACAGGTTCTATGCACGCTTCGACAGGGACAACAAAGAGCCAGCCATTAAAGCTGAACTTCTGCACTGAGCAGGGTGAATGCACGCAAGGCTGCTGGTCCTGATGGCGTCCCCGGGCGTGTGCTCAGAGCATGTGCTGAGCAGCTAGCCAAGGTCTTTACCGACATTTTCAACATATCACTGGCCCAGGTCCCAATGTGCTTCAAGACCACAACCATTGTGCCAGTGCAGAAGCAGTCGACCATGTCTAGCCTGAATGATTTCTGACCGGTTGCACTCACCCCCACAATCATGAAGTGCTTCGAAAGACTAGTTCTGGCCCACCTTAAGTCCTGCCTCCCCCCAACACTGGATCCCTACCAGTTTGCCTACCGGTCGAATAGGTCTACAGAGGATGCCACCTCCACGGCTCTACACTCTGCCCTGACCCACCTGGACAAAACCAACACCTATGTGAAGATGCTATTCATAGACTTCAGCTCAGCTTTCCACACTGTCATCCCCTCTAGGCTGGTCAACAAACTCCATGACCTACCCCTCTCTGTGCAACTGGACACCGGACTTCCTAACCAACAGACCCCAGTCTGTCAGGTTAGACAACCTCCTCCACCCTGATCCTGAACACTGGTGTAACACAAGGCTGCGTGCTGAGCCCTTTCCTGTACTCCCTCTTCACCCACAACTGCGTTCCTGTACACCGTTCCAACACCATCGTCAAGTTCGCAGACGAAACCACGGTGGTAGGCCTGATTAGTGACAATGACGAGTCAGCCTACAGCGAAGAGGTCATGCGCCTGGCAGCATGATGCACTGAAAACACTCTGACCCTCAACGCAAAGAAAACCAGGGAACTCGTTGTGGATTACAGGAAGTCTAAAAGCTGCAGCCACACCCCACTCCTCATCAAGGGTACTGAGGTGGAGCGTGTGTCCAGCTTCAAATTTTTCGGGGTCCACATCTCTGAGGACCTCTCCTGGACCCTCAACACCTCAGCTCTGGTCAAAATGGCGTAGCAGCACCTGTACTTTTTGAGGAGGCGGAAGAAAGCCTGTCTGTCATCCAAGATCCTTGTGAACTTTTATCGCTGCACAATCGATAGCATTCTGACAAAGTGCACCACAGTGTGGTTTAGCAGCTGCTCCATAGCCAACCAGAAGGCCCCGCAACGGGTGGTGAAAACCACGTGGCACATCACTGGTGCCCAGCTTCCTGTCATTGCAGACCTCCAGCACAAACGGTGTCTGCGCAGGGTGCCCGGGATCAGTGGCAGTACAGGTCTCTTCGGTCCTGCACCAGCAGGCATAGGAACAGTTTCTTCCCATCCACTGTAACCCTGCTGAACCCTGTGACCCAGAGAACTCGGTGGTCCATTACTTACCCCCCCCCCCCACCTCTCAGGGACCTCCTTTGTACTACTCTGACAATGTCTTGCAAAGCCTGATAATGGAAGTTTTCAGTGGTTACAGGTACGTGTCTACCTCAGGTACCTCATCGCTGCTATCCCTGCATTTCAGTTGCACATGCACCTTGTACATTCAATTTGCACATTTAGTATTGCCATTGTACTTGCATTTTTACAGTTGTCACACACACGTCTTCCTTGAAGACTTTAGTGCTGCTATCTCTGCATCATGGTTGCTCATGCTACCCTACTACAGTACTCCTTAATTTGTCTCGTTTGCACATCTTGTATGCCATTTAGAATTGCCATTTGTACCCGAACAACTGTTCGTAACATACAACATCCCACTTGTAACATACACTATACCTAATACTTGTAAACTTTCCGCCCTCCTCTATTTGCCTTAATTGCACATTTAGTATTGCCATTTGTACTGCATTTGCCTTCATTACACACCTACACATTCCACTTGTAATATACATATACTTAATACTTGTAAATACTTAATATTTTTCTGCCCTCTATTTGCACTTCTGGTTAGATGCTTATTGCATTTCGTTGTACTGTACTTGTACTTCTCAATGACAAAGTTCAATCTAATCTAATCTTTAGCGACGGTACACTTATACCGCCAACACAGCAGGTGGCACCAAAGTGATACATCCAAAACATGACGATTATAATTATATAGTAACAAAAATCTACGTTCAATTGTGCCGATGTATGCCTTTCTTTATCCTCCCCCAAATACTAACTTATATAAAAACAAGGCAGGCGTAGACAGTTTTTCTCAAAGTATTTTTTACAAAAATAATTTTACCATCTCTTATTTTATTGTCTATTTTTCTCTTCGTTAACCCACCGAAGAAAAAGAAACGATACAAGGAAGTAGGAAGAGAATTTGATTTGTTATTTTGAAAGCATCAATATTTAACCACTCTAATAATATATAGATTTTCTTGATCGCTCCATATCACCAACATTGCCTGCCTAAACCAGACACACGATGTAAGTGTATAATTACTTTCACCAACTTTACGGGCCCGGGTGTAGTTACAGCCCATTTGTTATACGCAACGCTGAAACGTTAACTATGACTTCTCAAATAATATGCTTTGGCAGTCCAACTTGTTTGATATTGGTATAACCTGAACTTCAAACTTGCTACTACAACTGCAAATGTTTTATCAGAGCCGTACCTTTTCTGTTTTGCACAATCCGAAATTGCCAGGAAAACCGTTAGAAACAGCTGTTAGTTTGGTGAATGTCTTAGTCCCTTATCCCAAGACGTTGACTGCCAGTTCGTTGTCTCCCACAGTGTAGAACGTGATGGGAAATGGCGGCACCAGAAACTCAACTCATGTTAAGCGTTGGATTAATTGGTAAGGTCAGACACGCATCATTCCCCTAATCTGTTAATGCATACCAACTTTCATTTGTTTTGCCTTTGACTAGCACATTAGACAGCAAACGTGATTCTGTTTGACGTATACACATAGGGCCGATTTCACAGACACGGATTAAGCCTAGTCTTGGACTAAAAATCAAGTTCAATAGAAAACTCCATTGAGCTTGTTTTTTTAGTCCTAGACTAGGCTTAATCTATGTCTGCAAAACTGGCCCATAGACAAGTAATTTTAATTTATATAAAGGTACACTGGTAATATTGATTATGGTGATAATAGTTGTAATGTAAAGCAATATGACAAGGTTTACTCATATTCTTCCCCACTCAGAGAAAGACGTTAATGGGGACAGCTTGTGGGTGTGGTGCTATCCCTCAGTCAGGCCTGAGCTCCGGGAAGTCCTGCTGAATAAGTGCTGTCTCACACAGGACAGCCAAGGCCTGCACACCTTTGTGTTCAGCCAGTTCTGCCATACCTGGTACTACATATCCACTGTTGAGGTGCAGGAACCCACTGCACTAAAGAAGGTAGAGTTCATTTGTAAACATGCCATTTGTTTAAATAGTTTTAACATGTAGACATAACAATTAGTTAAATTATATTGCTCATATTTCTCTCTGTTTAGGTCACACATTTTTCAGTTCTTGTCACAACAAAGGACTTCAACCCTGAGAAGTACGCTGCATTGAGTCGAGTACTTTGCAGGTACTGCGTAACACACAATGGTGTCTCAGTAGCTGAATGTCTGCTTATTTCAAATGCAATCATTCATGCTTCCCCAAAATGTATTTCTTTATTCATCTCTTTGTGTATTTGATATTTTAGGATGTATATGAAACAGGGAAGCCCGGTGAAAATGATGGAGAGTTACATTGCAGTCCTCACCAAAGGCATCTGTAAGAGTGATGAAAATGGGTCCTTTCTCATCAAGGACTACGACATCAGGAAAGCATACTTAGCCGGCTCGGTGAAAGGTAAAATGTTGTAATCTGAAACTGTTATTACAGAACACACACATGACCGTTAATACAAGACTCCGTACACAGTATTAAGGCTATGTAGAATCTGGTTCCACTTGATTGGCAGGATTAAGTAGACTATTGAATCTTGTGATGGACATTTTAGATATGGTGGCCCAGTTTGGGATGGAGACCATCATTCTGTACACGGCTGTTATGCTAAAGAAAAGGATTGTGGTCCATCACCCTCGGGTTGAAGCGCTCTTGGAGTTCACAAGGTGACTATAGAAATAGGGAAAACACTTATCGTTTGGGTTCATTTAAATGGGCAAAAAAAACCTCAGATGGAATATTTTCCATTTATTCTAACCAGATCAGACCTCTCACTGTTAATGCAGTTTATTGTAGATGCAAATTACAATAAACCTTGCTGAAAGTTTTAGTCTATCAAATGTATGACCTTTTCTGGGTTTTTTTTTTCCTCCAGAGCACTTCCGGCATTGACATGGCACAGGAAAGACTGGTCCATTCTGCACCCTTATGTGAGCCTGACTGACTGTGAGCTGGAGAATCTCAAGAAATGCACTGGTAAGGACGTTGGGCACACAAACTGATTCATACTTGGGTCGTGTTCGTTAAACACGAAAAAAGAAATGGGCTGTTTAAGGGAGGGACTTCATGGACATGTGCAATAGCATATGTCATTTCATTTAGGGTAACAAAATGTGGGTCCTTATTGTTTCCAAAAAACACACTGGAAGACTCATGTAATAGTTGACTTGCAGTAAATTAATTTACATGTATGCAGTTTGAAAAGAAAATCTAATGATAAGTATGAGTATTCACCATCATTATTGTCCATGACTAGCTTTATGGGGAAAACATTTATCATTGAGCATCCATATGCTCACTGTCCTTTGCAGGCTATGTTGCAGGATTTATTGATCCAGAAGTGAGGAACAGATCGGAACTGTTCGATGTGTTTGTAAACCTTCCAGATAGGGAGATCACCATATCCCAACATGCCAAAGGTGGGTGTCTCAATTCAAATCCCCTTCCCATCACTGGAAGTATTTGTTCAAAATGAAGAATGCTGTGTGTCTGAAAACTATAACTTGGGAAAGAAAAAACAGATTCTGCCCCCTTTTATACCATGAAACCATCCAGCACCTCACTGACATTCACACACTCTTTTTCACACACTCACACACACAGTCAGTCACTAAATCACTCTTACATTCTCTCATTCACTTAATCTTTCACACTCTACCAGAGGCTATGGCGATGGGAAAGCTGCACAAAGAAATTGGCGTCCTCATTGTCCAGACTGCAGGGGATGCTGATAGAACAGAAGGGCAGGTCATCAAGGTGAGTGCTAAAAAGCACACAGAATTATTAACATTCATTCTTCTGAGGAGACTATCAGGTGTAAAAGAATACTTTTCAAACAGTATGTACTATATGTATCAATAGAAAAGGCACAATCAAAAAATAATTTAAAAAAGGACAATCAAAAAATCAGTCAAATGTTTCTTATGATTGAGAGCCCTTTTTCTAGGATATTTCTGTGAGGACTAGGGAGGTCCTTGCAGACCTGGCGTCAATTGCTGAGGAGTGCGAGAATTCCAAAATCACCCTTGAGACCTTAAAGCAGCGTCACTTCCCACCTGCTACCGAGAACTTCCTTTTCCACCTGGCAGCTGCTGAACAGCTCCTCAAGATATGACCCTTGACCGTTTGCAGTCGTGGCCAAAACTACTGGCGCCCTTGCACTTTCTTTGAATTACTCAATTGTCTGTAACAAAATCTGGAATTGACCAAAGTATTTGGTCTCCACAATACTTTTTCACTGTTAATATTAAGGAACCCTTTGCTTTGACATGGAACACTATATATATCAAAGTCAAAGTATTTTATTTATCAAATGCACCGAATAACACAGTCATTCTGAACAATGAATCATTCTGAAAATTCATGTGACATGGCACACGGTATCTACGCGGTAAGCATTAAGAAATATATAATGCAAAAAAAATAGCAAAATCCTTTGAAATCACAAAATTAACAGAAATGGCACTGACAAAATTGACATCCTAGACTCAAGTGCTTCCTATTGCCATAGACCAGGTTCCTGCACCTCTGTACTAGCAGTTTGGCCCTGTATTCTTGTGCAAACTGCTTGAGTTCTCCAACATATGAAGGGTGCCTCTCAGCTGTTGTCTTCAGAGCTGTACTCAGGTTTTCAATAGGATTCAGATCTGCATTCATTGCTGGCTAGCAACACTCCAGCATTGTCTTGAACAATTCCTGGTTGCTTTTTTAAGTGTGTTTTGGGGTCATTGTCCTACTGGAAGACTCATGACACAAATCTAGCTTTCTGACACTGGTTTTGACTTTGCACTCCAAACTTGGCGTTCTCTTGGAGATGGACTTGCAGCCTTGAGATTGTACATGTTTGGCTACAATCTTGTCTGACTACTGCAGATAATTCTGTGGTTGCTTTCTTTTCTCCAGGCTTGTTTTGGTACACATAGTAACACAAAACAGGAGAGATAGTAACATAGTAACACAAAACATGTATTCAAAATAGTTGAGTTGGTGATTCATATTGCTGGCACCTGCAGCTTGCCACAAGTGATTTCAATTCCAAAGAGAATCACCTGCTTGTAATCAAAATATTTTTAACTACTTTTAAGAGTTCTTTGTGGAATTAACTAAAATTATTTTTTTGTTTGTTTTGTTCAACTGCAAATCAAAGATACATATGCGGATAGTTTTTTGAATTTCAATAGTTTTCTAGAATAAATTGTGCATTATTTGAAGAAAGTGCAAAGTTGTCAATACATTTGTGTACGACGTGTACACCACTATGGTGTGAGGTAAACCTAAATATTCGCATTGGCTTATCTATGTAATTTTACATATACTGTATGCTGCAGTAAGAACTGTGCACTTGCTTCCACGTCATGTATATTTACAACATTTTTACATTTATTATGGAAATGGTAATCTCCGGAATGTAAAAACACTTATATTATACAAGTATACACTGATCAGCCATAGCATTATGACCACTGACAGGTGGATAACACAAGTGAATAACACTGATAATCTCATTATCATGGCACCTGTCAGTGGGTGGCATATATTAGGCAGTAAGTGAACATTCTGTCCTCAAAGTTGAAGTGTTAGAAGCAGGAGAAATGGGCAAGCGTAAGGATCTGAGCGACTTTGACAAGGGCCAAATTGTGATTGCTAGATGACTGGGTGAGAGCATCTCCAAAAATGCAGCCATTGTGGGGTGTTCCCGGTCTGCAGTGGTCAGTACCTATCAAAAGTGGTCCAAGGAAGGAAAAGCGGTGAACCGGCAGCCTTGGGCAGCCAAGGCTCATTGATGCACGTGGGGAGCGAAGGCTGGCCTGTGTGGTCCGATCCAACAGACAAGCTACTGTAGCTCAAATGGGGCTGCGTGGCCGCAGACCAGTCAGGGTGCCCATGCTGACCCTATATCACTTCCAAAAGCGCCTACAATGGGCACATGAGCATCAGAATTGGACCACGGAGCAATGGAAGAAGGTAGCCTGGTCTGATGAATCACGTTTCCTTTTACATCATGTGGATGGCCAGGCTGATGTGCGTCGCTTACCTGGAGAACACATGGCACCAGGATGCACTATGGGAAGGAGGCAAGCCGGCGGAGGCAGTGTGTTGCTTTGGGCAATGTTCTGCTGGGAAACCTTGGGTCCTGCCATTCATGTGGATGGTACTTTGACACGTACCACCTACCTGAGCATTGTTGCAGACCATGTGCACCCTTTCATGGCAACGGTATTCCCTGATGGCATTGGCCTCTTTCAGCAGGATAATGCGCCCAGCCACAAAGCAAAAATGGTTCAGGAATGGTTTGAGGAACACAACAACGAGTTTAAGGTGTTGACTTGGCCTCCAAATTCCCCAGATCTCGGTCCAATCGAGCATCTGTGGGATGTGCTGGACAAACAGGTCCGATCCATGGAGGCCCCACCTTGTAACTTACAGGACCTAAAGGATCTGCTGCTAACGTCTTGGTGCCAGATACCACAGCACAGCTTCAGAGGTCTAGTTGAGTCCATGCCTCGACGGGTCAGGGCTGTTTTGGCGGCAAAAGGGGGACCTACACGATATTAGGTAGGTGGTCATAATGTTATGGCTGATCAGTGTATTTGTCTTTAAATTGTCACTTTGTGTGATAAGTGGGCAAGTTTCATATTATTTTCCTCCATACTGATGCATATTGTGGACATTGTTTAACTGTGAGACGTTAACTTAACAGCCTATTGTCACAATGTAACAGACAGATTATATTTAGACAAGCATTTTTGATCATAATACAACAGCAGCCGTAGCCTGAAATGTGACTGTTTTTAACCCAACCTCCAACTTGGAGAAGGTTTTCCAGGAAGCAATTAAGGTTTACAGTTGGGTTCTGGTATAAAACAACCTTGGGGATTCAATCCAGCAACTTTTTGATTACTGATCAGATGCTCAAAGTGCTAGGCCATCTGTTGGTTATACAAAAGTTATTAACCAGTTGCTTTCAATCCTGAAAGCATATTGGCAAATAGCCTTGGTATGAGACTGTACAATGGGTATGATATCACAGCACTTTTTACTGGTGTAATTGTGTTGATTACCAGTTTGTAATCGCAATAAGATGTTTTTGGTGTATCGCCAATACACCATGGCTATGCTTTGTTTCCAGGCACTCTATGATGTGTTGTGCCTAAGAACAGCTCTTAGCCGTGGCATATTGGCCATATATCCCACCCCCTCGTGCCTTATTGCTTAATTAGTGCACGGCTGTTTCTCCCCAGATGCAGACTACAGAATGCATCAGCTGTGGTTATAATCACTCGTTTATAAAACTGTATAATAAACACAAATCACATTTAGCCGTAGCATTCCATAATTTAACAAGTTAATTGTTCTTATAAAGACGTAGACTTGTGTTCTCAAGAACAATGGTTTATCATTTAGATTAATATCCACGATATGTAGTTTCTTGCTACTGTAAATTAAATTGTATTCAGTTTTTCAACATTTCTCATATGTTGTAAAATAATCAAAAAAAAAGTGCCAAATTATAACTCTCACTTAGGAGGAATTTCTGGCATTGCATTATCCTACGTTTGGGTGTTGGTTTGATGAAGGAGAACCCATAACGCTTGTCCTTAGTTTGATAAGCAGTGGACTGATTGCAAAGGGTGGAGGCTTAAATGATCTCTCCTCCCTGGTCAACTGTCAGCCATTGTTAGTGGTTATACATTTTTCAAAATGTTGCATAACATTTCATGGTGTCCTTTTGATAAAAAGGGATGGTATGTGTCTGACTAGATGAGATTTACATTGTGTGCAGTATGTGCACATCTAGTTTTAGGAACTCAACCATTTTCTTATATGTGTAACTAAATCATCAAGAAAATCCATTGTGTTTTTAATTACATGTTTAATAAATAACTAAAGAAGCATTATAAATACAATTGAAAAGTTTTCAAACCAAATCACTGACTTAATGTTTGCAAAAAGTTGTATGAGGAAGGAGATTGTTAATTCATTAGCAGTGCTTTATTTACGGTCCATCCTCATACAAGTTGCAGCTATTAAATTAAACAGCATGGATACTTGGACTCAGTTCATTATACATTTGTAATTAAAGACTGAATTCATCATCCTGGTGTATGACAACTGTTTAAATGTGTTTGAAATGCATTCAACTTACTAGTATTTTGTTATTTGTATTTCACTGCTTGAACTACAGGCAATGTATTTTGAAACAAGTTACTTCTAAACATTTATATTTGCATTTTTGTCACCACAAAAATAAGTCATAAATAATGTTATTGAAGATAAGGGCGTAGGTCCTTCCAATGTGTCTGCATGTTAGAAATACAAAATACCTGTATATCTATCAAACATGTAAATATATGTATTTCTCTTGTATTTAACATTCATACATTCATTTTAAGGGTATTTGAAAATTGTAATTTCTGCCCATCCCTAATAACAACAGGGTATATCTATCAAAAGCTGTACCCTGCTAAAGGTTGCTTTTTTTGCCACCCCATCAATGAAATCAACTGGATGAAGGGCCTCAAAGCCCCTTATGGTAGAACAGTGGACCACTTGCAGCGGTAGGCTGAAATTCCTTTTCTAGGTTTTCCTTTTTAATCTGTAAAAAAATTATAATATTGTTTTATGCAGTCTGATTTGGGTTTTGAGAATGGCACAATCAAAATATGATCATAATGTGAGTCCTACTGTTCCGAGCTGTGGATAGAGACTGAAGGACACCGGAAGCATCAAGCCCAGGACAATCGCAGTGCTGATGTGACGTATAGGAGCCAATAACAGAGGGCTTTGGAGAAACCTTCCCCTGAAATGACAAAATCTGTGAATCCATTGACCATGGTTGCCTGCTTGCATTAGCCCATAGTGGTGTGCCATGTTATCAACTGACAAATTACTGTGGTTGAGAAAAAAAATGTTTAGGCATTGTAAGGTAAACAAGAATCAAAATGTATTCAGGGGTAATCTTCAAAAAGTCCAAATATGACAAGGCTGCCCATTGCAAAGTATACTCAGATTCTAATGGATGAAAGGTGAAGTTTGTGTTGCTATGATCTCCATCCTTGCTTTTACTCTCCTGCAGACATAGCTGTACACTTGCCCACGATGCAACAGGATCACTACCTTTGCCTTGTTAGCTATACTTCCATGAGAATTATAGTTGAAGAAATAGTACCATGTCGAATTCTGTTCCTTGCAAGTAGTCAAATGGACTTCAATCAGGTGTTCATTTGAATGACGTACAATTTCCATCACATCCAAGACAGTAAATCAACAAAGCGAATGAATAGGACATGCTGTCATTTGGATGGAACTGATTCCAGCATTGGCATTGTCATTAATATTAGAAAGTTTGTTTCTGTACACAAATTATTTAGGAAAGGTCATCCCTACAGTATGTTGCAGTAGTCTAATTTCAGTAATCATTTGCGTCTATCCTGATCATTCCTTGGTGACATGAGCAATCGGCTCACTACAAGGGATCAGCCAATTACCAACCAAGATCATTTGGATTGATCAGCCAATGAAGTTGCAACACCCACCCAGACTAGAATAAAATGGCAGAAGCCTTCTACTGCAAAGTCAAATTATAGAATGTATTTTTTTCTCAGTTAACTCTTCATGGAGAAATGCTGTGATCACGATTCAAACTGGGTCATTAAGGGATCAGCCAATTAATTATACTGAACTTGACAAACTCAATCAAAATTTGAATAAACCAGTTCACAATGGGAAATATACAGAGATAGGACATGTATATTCATTCTATGGATTGAGCCGTGAATATTTTTTTATTTAACATCTATTTAACCAGGGTTATGGGGTCACTTATTACACACTGCAGCTTTAAAGAGATTAATATTGATTATTTTTCTGATTTCATGCTAGGTGTTTGTAGATTAAAGCACATTAGTGTGTTCATTGTATTATAGTCAAAATTTACAAATTTGTTCCACCAACATTCTAAAACATATGTTTACCTAATGATATCAAAGCAACGGATGATATATTCTGAAAACAACAACATAGTCAGATACTTTAATAGGAAACAAAGGGAAATACAGCTCCTCATAAGATGAGCGACTTACTTTTGCAGGAGGAACAAAACTAAATTAGGTACTGCAGCCGTTGTACCGAACAGCGCAGCTCTGGAGACAGCAGTCTCCTGTACAGCCTAACAATGAAAGACGTAAGCAAATAATTAACAACTGTATATTATAGGCCCACTAATGACTTTATTTTCCTATAAGGAATTGTTTTCCTCTCACTTTTGTTCCAGCTGCCTTAGACACTCCAACAGAATTGCCGTCGGTATCAAACACCTGGATTCCATTCTCAGACTCCTCACTTCTGATAACGACCACGTTAAAATACATCAGAGAGGCTATGGGATGATAAAGCATTGATTAGAGATGTAATGACACCCAGCCCCTAAATATTGACTGTGCCTTTAGAGACACCCACTGATAAATGTGTGAATAAAAAAGTAAGGATAGATATTGTAACATTGCCAAACTAAAATATTTTAATTTTCCATGAAGTACAGGGCCTATTTCCAGAAAGTATTTCAGAGTACTAAATTTATAGTAAGTTTTGGGTAAATAAATGTAAACATTTGAGGTGATTTTACTGCTGGCTAAAAGTTTGGCGTGGCAGTGTCTTAAAATCATCCCAAAAACCTAGTGACTTAGTTTTTTTTGTTGTTGCCTTTTTATCAGGATTGCAACAACTTTTTTTGTTTTGTGTATATGGCCCAGAACACTTTACTTTTAATGTGGAAAATACAGGATTTCAAACTTTTTGCACTTACCTGAGAGGGGAATTGGTAATATGGACCTAAAAAACATCTGGGCAGCTGGGCTGCTCAAGCTAAATCGCCGCATCACAATTTGAGGAATTGCCTGAAATTTAGGTAAAGTCAAACTTAATGTCATCTTAAAAATCAAACAGCCATGATCCACTTCTGTTTGACAAACATGTAATAATTCCTGTTCCCCAAGTAGTGATACTCACACCTGCACATGTTGCATATGCAACTGAACCAACAATGAGCAGACCCTGTTTCAAAGATGTCTTAAGCCCCTAATTGAGAAAAACAAGAAATAATAAGTGGAAAAGACATTCAACTTAAATCAAACACTGATAAAATATCAAACGCTGTTATTATATTGTAAAGAAACCGAATTCCTAAACTATTAACCTGGTCAGGCAATGTATTTCTGTTTGCATGATTGAATCCAGCAACGTAGCTCTGAAGCAAAAACTGTAAAAAATGTTATCCCGTTAGTGAACAGAATTAAGATGATGGTACTAGTGTTTTAAAAATAGCCGTGCAAGTGCCTCACCTGCCAGAAAAGTGCTGATTTCACCCTGGTGTGTGGCAAAAAGCTAGCAACAACCTAAAGCAAAATCCAAAGTATTTCAATCAACAAAGTGTAGTGAATATGAGAAGTTAGATTTCATAGTTATTCACTTTTTTGTATGAGAAAGCTAAAAGTGATAGCTCTTAAAAGAAGTTAAAAATACTTACCAAAGGTGCTGATATTGGAAAGAATGCTATAAAAAATGACATGAAAGATGCTATGCTTTGTGGCCCCTTGCCATTCTCCATAAAGTCACTATAAAGATTGGTTACCCCCGAATGTTTTTTTGCCCTAGGTCTCGAATTTTCCTAGACTAGTCAAAAGACAATGTAGTATAAACGGAAAAAGAGGAGGATACCATCAGACATCTAATTTAATGAGCGCTACAGTACCTTGAGGCCGGAAAACGGTTGGCAGTATATCACCGGTACCAGCATGAACAGATGACTGCAGAAATATAATTTGATATTAAAACTGTCAAAATATGTAAACCAATTGTACTTATTGTGTTCTAATCAATTGAGTCTGGATATTAGAAAGTTTGTTTCTGTACATGAAAGATTTAGGGCAGGTTGCAGAATTTTTTGGTTGCAGTTTCTCACTTACAAGAGAAAGAATCCATGCTGCATCTCCATCCTATACAAAAATAATTTACAATGTGTCAAATTAAAACATTTCACAAAATGTAAAACTGTAATGACTGTTTTCAACAATGTCACCAACCTCATAATTCAGACTTCTCTCTGCACTTCCAATGACTGAGTGGGCATTTTTGATTTCAGCCTGAAAAAACCAACTCATTTTAAAATGTTTGCTTTTTGAACTTAGATGCTTGAAATTCTGGTAATTCTACTATCCAATCAACGTGCTTGCATAGGTGTCTTTTTCATCGGGTTCAAGGTACATCAATTGTCTGAGCTGCGTCAGGAAGTGAGGTAAATAGCATATGGAGTAATGAAGAAAAAAAATGGTGATGAACATAGGCTACAGTGCAATCCGTAAGTATTTGTACGTTTTGTTTTTTTGGCTCTGTAGTCCAGCACATTGGATTTTAAAATCAACAGTGAATAAGAGGTTAAAATGCAGACTGTTAGCTTTTATGAGATATTGTTAGCTTTAATGAGATAGTATTTTCATCCATAAACCGTGAACCATGCAGGTATTACATCCCTTTCTGTGCATACCCACTCCATTCACGTTAAGAACTTCAAGACAAGTTGCAAATTGTCCCTGGAACGCCCACAAGAGGCTCTAGGCAATCCTGGCTCTCTGGACTTTTGTGCGCAATCTAAATGCAGCCTTGTCATTGTGTAATTTCATGTTCAATGTGCTGCAGTATAAAGCCAAAACAAAACGTGTGTCACTGTCCAAAAATGTACGGAACACACTGTATATTATTACAGCCATGCTGATCAGATTTATATGATTTCCATGTGATGCTCGGAGGTTGAGCACAGATCTGAAGTCAATTTGACATTTATCTTAAACTTTTTGGCCTGTAAATATCAACATGATCATCACAAGTTTGTGTTTAGAGGCCAACGTGTTTGGCTAAAAATCTGCCCACGTCCCCGACATTAAGCTAGTCGTACCTATTGTACAGAAGAATGCAACATGAGGGGGTGGTGAATAGTCAGTTTTCCTGGGTACTTACATCAGAGCTGAATAATGATCTTGGGTCAAGAACACTTAACCATATTCGTAGTCGACTGAGGAACGTCTGAAAAATGTAATTTCACATGCATTGAAACAAACCCATGGTAGATAAACAACTAATCGAAATATCCGTTATGTGGCTTAGTATGGGGATGGTATTAATTAATTCATGCATTCATCCACCATTCATCATGGGCATGATAGATGGATAGGGATTTACCTTGCCCTCGTTTTTCCAAAACAGCAAGTTAATATCCATGTTTGTAACAATCAAACAAACTCCCACAAAGACAGTGAATTATTGGTGTCCAGTATACATATGCGACCCTGTTTAATGTGAAGACATCTAGAAAGAGCTTTGCAAGCTAGTTTAAAATGCATGTCTAGGTCAAGTTATATTTACAAAGTAGTTCCTGAATTGATCACGTGGCGTGTTTGCGGTTCACAGGTGTCCTCGGCAAAGCACTGCGCAGACATTAACTACATCTGCAGATACTATCTAAAAGAAAACATACAGTGTCTGCGCTAAACGTACATACTCACACTTATTCAAAATATTTACATGTCTAGTTTTCAGGTAAATATTGAAGATATTTACCTAAATGTTGTATCATTACGTATACAACCTACGCAGAACATGACTCCGTAGAACACAGCCACTCTGCGATCTGCGCTGTCAGAATTGGTCAGAATACGAAATGGCAGCCACCATTGGGAGACTACTCAAGACCTCTGTAAGTCAATTTAGAAATATCTTTTATTTTACAAATACAGCAATAGTCGGATGCATTGCAATACAAACTGAACAATGTTAGTTCATAAGTTAAGCTACATACATGACATTGGCAATGCCAATGTACGAAGAATTCTTGTATATTGAATTTTAAAATTCTTGTACGAAGAATTTTAAAGGTAACTTACATTAACGTAATTGCATGGGTTGCTCTTACTTGACCCGGTGCACTGATTGGGCGGAGTTTGCTATTTTCGAAAAATCCGTTGGTTTATTGTTAAAATCTCCACCAAACCGTAGCGGCAAGCCATGCAAAGTGAACTGCGTAACTGTGTTAATCTGTTTTCATTATAATTTCCTCTGCGTTAATAGGAAGCAGTAACTAAATGCAAATAGAAGTAAAAGCTCAATGTACAGTAATTTATTGTTTAATTCGCATTAGCGCCAAAAATAACAGCTGCTGTCATGTTTGGCCATTCATCTGTCTCACGATAAATCGTCCCTTTCCATCAAGGCAAAGGTTGCTTCTGGAGGACTGAAAGTAACAGCCTCGCCTCATGGAACTACATTGAGCAAGGCCTCAAGAACTTTCACTTGTCCTGCACTGCAGAGAACCTGTTTCTCAACCAGTATGTATCGACCATACTCTTCAGGACAGGAAATGTGATCACATGAATATTGTACTCACTCAATTTGAGTAAATAAATAGTTCGAAATCATTGTAACATAAATCTAGAATCCAAATTTTTCATAAAACCGCTTTCTTCCAATAGGTACTGCTAGGTGGACTCCAGTAGTAACTCAACATGCACCACATTTTAAAGCTACTGCTGTCCACAATGGCGAGTTTAAAGAGATGAGCCTTGATGACTTCAAGGGCAAATATCTGGTCCTTTTCTTCTACCCACTGGATTTGTGAGTACCGCTCTTCCCTTAGAAAATATTGGTTTGTTGTGTACAGTCCTTAAATTGTTTTTTAGAATTAAGTTAAAATATTTTTTTATTAAAGGCATGTTTTCCAGTAGTTTTGTTTTTATAGAGATGGTGGGGAAGAGATGGGTTTTTGATTAAAGAGCAGTGGCCTGATTCAAATCCATGCTGCAGTGGTACCGGAGGCACTGGCTTAGTCCGCTTGATCGCTGAATACATGAGTAGCGTAGTGGCCTTTACTACAATTTTTTTCAGAAACCTCCTTTGTCTTTTTACAGCACGTTCGTTTGCCCAACAGAGATCATTTCGTTCAGTGACAAGGCCAACGAGTTCCATGACATTAATTGTGAAGTGGTGGGTGTGTCAGTGGATTCTCACTTTACCCACCTGGCATGGATAAATACCCCGCGCAAGGTACATTGGCTATACATGCCTACCCACCTACCTACTAGTATTCCATTGACACCTAGCATCCCATAGAAAAAACTTTGCATATTCAGTACATACCGCATCCAACAGCTTACATTCTCATCTGTTGTCATGCTATCATGTTCTCAGGCTGGGGGTTTGGGGCACATTCATATCCCCCTGCTGGCAGACCTCAACAAACAGGTTTCCAGGGACTATGGTGTACTTCTGGAGGGGCCTGGCATTGCACTGAGGTACCATGAGCTCTTTCCAAATGACAGCCTATTCCTTATATTAGTGTATAGGATTCCATTTGAGGATACGTTTTTAGCTTGCATGGAGTAAATCAACAATTTTGGACACAGACACAATGGATTCCTACCACTGAGTGGAATGGTGTGTTTTTCCATTAGGGGACTGTTTATCATCGATCCAAATGGTGTAGTGAAGCACATGAGTGTGAACGACCTGCCAGTGGGCCGCTCCGTCGATGAGACGCTGCGTCTGGTGAGGGCCTTCCAGTTTGTGGAGACTCACGGTGAAGTGTGTCCTGCTAGTTGGACCCCCGATTCTCCTACAGTAAGCCCCTACCTTTCACTTCCTTGTCAAAGTTAACCATCTTTGATAATCAGTTTACTTACACATGCAACTTTGTTTTACAGATCAAGCCAACTCCCGAAGGTTCGAAGGAGTACTTTAACAAAGTCCATGACTAAAGGACACACTTTTCATTAATGAAATATATTGCTTATCCAGAACTGAAAGGGCAAACTGTATAGAAATACCAGATACTTTCCATTAGTTTTGGTGCATTTATTTGTATTCAAATGAGACAGAAATAAAGATTTGAAGTTGTCAGAGTTGAAACATTACATCCTGTTGGCCAGCATCAAATTCTTACATGCACTTCTTGAGAACCTTAACCATTCCCTTTGCTCACATTACTGCTAGTACTGAGACTATTTGTTTAAAATAATATGATGGTTCTAAAACGGCAGAGCATGTAAATACATATCGTCAAGTTTCAGGTATCTATCGGCAGTATCAAAATAAGCAAAGGGGGGAGAAAAAAACAACATCACAACATTTTATTACTTTAAGTGTGATGATACATAAATATTGTATTTTCCCCAAACGTTGTTCATACAGAATGTTGCTACTGTGACTTGGATAGTTGAAAAACAAAATAAATCAGTTACCAAATGTATAAGCCAGACAATTTAGCTTTCATTTACAAACCATGCCTATATAACCCCTGTACATAATGTTTATTTTATTTTTTACAGCAAGTTAATTTGCAAGTTTAAAATGTCTTAACAGACATATGGTACACAACATGAGGCGCCAGTAATCAATTTCAGTGGGGGTAGAATTGATAATTAGAAAAGGCATTGCCACTTCATACACTAAAAGATACTGTATATACACAACAAAATGGAAAAAGCTTTTTTTTAAACACTGCTGCACTGTTGCTATGAAAACATCTAGTTTAGTGTACATAAATTCCACTTTGTACAGTATGTTTGCAAGAACTTGGCGCACTGGCCTAATTTCATCTGACATTCACAATGTTTCTGGTTATGAAAACCAAAGATAGCATGAGGGACGTGGCTGACCAATTAATGGAGCCCTTTAAAGCTTTAAATAATACACAAAACCAAATGAACAAGAGTCTGTTTTCTGTCAATGTCATCTCTCTTATACAAGCAGCCAGGACAGTCAAATGACACACTTCAGATTTTCTTTTTTTTTTTTGGATTGCTACATGAGATGTCCACAACCAGAGAAAGTTTAAAAAAACAAAACGAAAACAAAAAACTAGATAGACAACAAACAGCCAAACAAAATTACATTTGATGAGCCGATGGTTCGATGGAAACTTCATGCAATCTCAGGCAAGATGTAACAGTGCCATCTGCCTTGACCCAAGCACCAAAACAAAGAGACAAAAAAAAACTTATTTTGTTAATAACTGAATGATTCGTTTTAAAAAAACACCCTGTAGTAAATCTGTACAACCAAAATACATTTGGGATCTACATCTAAAGTTACATTATCAAGGTTATATACACTTTTACCCCTATCCATATATTATCTTTACAGTAGTCTTCATTCCAACCCAAACATTAAGAAAACATAAGACTAACTGGAAAATTGGATCACATCAAACATCCACTTAGAACATAATTTCTGTAATCCGTAATTTAAACTGTACACCAAAACCAACAGTCAATCACTATTTCCTGAATGTTTTTGTACAGCAAACTACAGCAGATCTAAAATATGTCATTTGGGTGGCTGGATTATAACTACTGTATTTGGAAATTAGAGAATTGTCAAAATATGGGAATGGTTCCAACTCTGATACATTAATGTAACATCCAGTAATTTTACTGGACCTGAAAGTACTATGTTAAATGTCTAGAGTAGTTGGTAAAAATGAAGGAAGCCAAAATACAATAATATAATGGCATTCTGAAGGACTCTGTAATACAAAATAGAATCATGTCAGATTATGGACGCAAACCCAACTCTCCAATATTCTAATACAATAGAACAAAGGCTTTCAATAAGGCCTCTTCACTGAAGAGAGCTAGACTATACCATCAATAAAGATCTATGTTCTCTGGTGGCGGGTGAGACTGGATTGGAAAGGATAATCTATTTTTTGAATAACATCTGCTCCAGAACATTGGTTGAAAGCAACTGATAAAAACAGAACCGATGCTAAATGTTTTCCCTTCCGCAGTTTTGCTCTCATACACTTTCTTTTGCGACATGGAAATTCATTCAGAAAAATGGGAAACTACATTTGTACAAAGTAAGAGACCAATCTCTTCTTGCAAAAAAAAAACAAAAAAAACTTGCGCCCGCTTTCGTTTGGGAAAAGCTTCGGCTGATCCATGAATCCTTCGCTGTCTGCTTCCATCCTAGTCAATTTTCACATTTGTGTAGATCTTCCTCACAAAGGCACTTGTTCCCACATAGCCGACAGCTCCTACAAAAGAAAGATACGTTAGAAGGTTGCGTCATTAACCATGTGCGTTACACTAAGCTAGATTTTAAAAGACACATTGTGTTCACAGAATTATAATGTCTCTAAGAATGTCAATACTTGGATCAAACCTGACTCACCACACATGATTCCCAAAGAAGTACTGAAGACAGCCATGTAGCCAAAGTAAAAGGATGTCTGGAACAGTCCATACATTCTGTAACGGAGTGGGCCAAAACAACCGTGAGCAGTAATACAAAATAATCTACTGCTGAAACCTCCAAACATAGCCAAAGCACGTTACAATGCCTAGGTAGTCTGATGAACACAATTTTGGAGGGCTTACATGTTGACCTTACTTATACCGGAGACACAAAGGTTATTGCTTCCTTTGGGTTGTCGAGGGGTCATTTTGCACCCCATGTGAGATGCTCCAAACAATAAACCTCAAAAAGGTTCTCACAAGGTTAAAATTCTGTCAGTGCATATAAATCTAACCTGCAAAACATCTGCATCTGAAGATTTTTCAGAACAGTTCTTAGTAAACTAAATGCAGCCTTTCAATCAAGTTCTTGTGCCCATCCCTAATATATGAAAGAATACATACAGGTTACAGTGTTTTCTACAGTGAACAGATGAAGTTGTTTCACAAGGAAATGGCTTTTAAACCAATAAGGCAATACAACAGAATTAGGCTGCCTGTGTAAATGAAGCCCCTGTTATTCGTAGAAGAAAAAGGATATTGGAACTCACTTTGTTTTGAAGAAATAGTAGTAAAAGGAATACATGTAAACATAAACCGCAGTGGATGCAGCAGAGAGAAAGCTTGTCCATTGCCTGAAATGAGAAAAACAATAACTTAAAGGGACAATCCACCATGACGACATTGGTTGATTGAGCGTACCGTCTGACCTAAAGATGCAGTCATGTTTTGTAACAATTATTGTAGCTTTTGTGTTTTACAGAATGCTTGATCACACCAGTGTAGGTATACTGTTGTCCCTGTTCAATAGAGCCATTGGACTTGTCTCAGCCAGGTTCCTACCGGCCACCACATTGCAGGATAGCCAGGTTGATACATTCTCTGGTTTTTAAAGAGTACAGCCAGAAGGAAGCCATGTTCCCAACATTAATTACTTCCTCCAATTTATTAAATTCTATAAAAAATGTTTGTGAATTCTGGATATTGTAGTTTGTTTACACCCAGGAAATCTAGATGGCCTGATTCTACTACTAAAATTCAGAAAAGATCACATGGGTGGCGTAAAGAGAATCAGAATTTTGATGGAACATATTCAGCTCTGGAAAACTAAGTGACCATTGCAAAATTATCAGTTTCTCTGGTTTTAATATTCATATGTATGTGTGAGTAAAATGAACAGTTTTGTTTTATTCTATAAACTACTGACAACATTACTCCCAAATTGTCATTTAGAGTATTTATTTGTAGAAAATAACTGGTCAAAATAACCAAAAAAAGATTGTTTTCAGACCTCAAATAACGCAAAGAAAAATTCATATTCATTGTTCAACAACAAAATACTAATGTTTTAACTTAGGAAGAGTTCAGAAATCAATATTTGGTGGAATAACCCTGATTTTTAATCATAGCTGTCACATTGCTGTTGGGTGACTTTATGCCACTCCTGGCACAAAAATTCAAGTAGCTCGGCTTTGTTTGATGGCTTCTGACCATCCATCTTCTCCTTGATCAAATTCCAGAGGTTTTCAATGGGGTTCAGGTCTGGAGATTGGGCTGGCCATGACAGGGTCTTGATCTGGTGGTCCTCCATCCACACCTTGATTGACCTGGCTGTGTGGCATGGAGCATTGTCCTGCTGGAAAAAACTATTCTCAGAGTTGGGGAACATTGTCAGAGCAGAAGGAAGCAGGTGTTCTTCCAGGATAACCTTGTACTTGGCTTGATTCATGCGTCCTTCACAAAGACAAATCTGCCTGATTCCAGCCTTGCTGAAGCATCCCCAGATCATCACCGATCCTCCACCAAATTTCACAGTGGGTGCGAGACACTGTGGTTGTAGGCCTCTCCAGGTCTCTGTCTAACCATTAGAAGACCAGGTGTTGGGAAAAGCTGAAAATTTGACTTGTCAGAGAAGATGACCTTACTCCATTCTTCTACGGTCCAATCTTTATGGTCTTTTACAAACTTCAGCCTGGCTCTTCTTCGCTTCTCATTGATGAACGGCTTTTGTTCTAGCTTTGCACGACTTCAGCCCTGCCCCTAGGAGCCTCGTTCAAACCGTCCTCGCCGTGCACTTCACCCCAGCTGCTGTTTGCCATTCTTTTTGTAGGTCACTCTGTCATCCTACGGTTGTTGAGTGACATTCGAATGAGTTGACAGTCATCTCGGTCAGTGGACAGTCGTTTTCGCCCTCTGCCAGTCTGTAGCTTTGTTGTCCCCAATGTCTGTTGCTTGACCTTGTTCTTATGAACCGCCGTCTTTGAAATTTTCAGGATGGAAGCAAGCTGACGCTCACTGTATCCCTCTGCCAGTAAAGCCAGAATTGAACCCTTCTTTTCCTCACTCAAAGCTTTTCTTTTCAACTCTTTTGTCATGCTGAATAGGTATTTTTTTATTCAAATTACCTTTGGGGTACTACAGTGGATCTAAAAAGTCTACACACCCCTGTTAAAATGCCAGGTTCCTGTGATGTAAAAGAATGAGACAAAGATAAATCATGTCAGAACTTTTTCCACCTTCAATGTGACCTATAACATGAACAATTCAATTGAAAAACAAACTGAAATCTTTGAGGGGTAAAAATAAAAAACTCACAATAACCTGGTTGCAAAAGTGCACACCCTTAAACTAAAACTTTTTGAAGCACCTTTTGATTTTATTACAGCACTCAGTCGTTTTGGGTAGGAGTCTATTAGCATGGCACATCTTGACGTGGCAATATTTGCCCAATCTTCTTTGCAAAAGCGCTCCAAATCTGTCAGATTGCGAGGACATCTCCTGTGCACAGCCCTCTTCAGATCACCCCACAGATGTTCAATTGGATTCAGGTCTGGGCTCTGGCTGGGCCATTCCAAAATGTTAATCTGCTTCTGGTGAAGCCATGCTTTTGTGGATTTGGATGTGTGCTTTGGGTCGTTGTCGTGCTGAAAGGTGAACTTCATCTTCAGCTTTCTAACGGACGCCTGAAGGTTTTGTGCCAAAATTGCCTGGTATTTGGAACTGTTCATAATTCCCTCCACCCTGACTAAGGCCCCGGTTCCAGCTGAAGAAAAACAGCCCCAAAGC
>JACXGI010000571.1:0-92219 GCA_016801175.1 Esox masquinongy
AAACCTGTATAACACCACTCACAAACATATGACACACCCAGAAAACCCTTCAGATTCACGATGCCATAGAAATGGTTATCGTGTAAGTACATAAAGACGGTTCTAGGGTGGGTGGCCTCGCTGTTTTGAAACTTGGTAAAGTGACCATCCCGTGTTCGATGAAAGACAACAATTTTACACCCAGTAATTTCTTCAAACCAAACAATATCTGTGAATGCCACACAATCATCTAACGCTAAACCCGATCCCGTATGTAACTCACGACCACTAACCAGGGCCTCAGCATATGTGTACTGTGGGTTCAACATACCCGTCAAACAAACAGAAAAACATGTAGAATCATTATTCACAGCTACATATAAATGCCTTCTTTTTTTATTGATAATCTACTCTATCAACTGTGTTTGAGCTTTACGTCGCGGGGCACCACCCTCACGGTTGTTGACAATTTGTACCACCAGCTCAAGTAGGATGTAATTTAACAGTATTTAATGTTTTCATACAAGTTTATGGTGCCTACAAATTGTACCTAAAAACGTCTACAAGACCCGTATCTGTTAATCAGCCAATACTTGCCAGATTCTTCTGGGTTATTACAGGTTGTTTAAGGAGTGTAGTGTCAAGTTTCCAGTAACAGTGTTTTCAGTGTGCACGGACGTAATGGAATGGGAACATTTCAATCAAACTTGAATGTCCCACTTGTATATTTCATTTGGATTGCGCAGACAAAATTAAAATTACATTATAATTACATTATTAAAAATATAAATAAATATATACACATTGCATTTGCATTGTGTACACTCGTGCATCATCCAAAAAACCCAAACATTTCATTTGGATGGTGTGAAAGTTTTTCGTAGTCCAAATGCAATAGATATTTCATTTAGATGCTGTAAAATTGTGTGTTGTCCAAATACAATAGACATTTCATTTGGATGGTGTGAAGTTGTGCATCGTCCAAATGCAATAGACATTTCATTTGGATGGTGTGAAGTTGTGCGTCGTCCAAATGCAATAGACATTTCATTTGGATGGTGTGAAGTTGTACATCATCCAAATGCAATGGGGCGGGACCTAACACATTTGATAGAGCTGTCCTCATTGGACTGCAGTGTTTTATGCTTGGAACACTGTGATTGGACACTTGAGTGCAAACTATCTCATGAGCGCTTTCAATCAAGTAGCACACGAATGAGTTCCATTGTTTCCTTGTCAGTTATGGATACACAATTGGGTCGCTTTGAGAACTCATTAACCAGAGAGTCTATTTCGTTTGCATGTGGCCTGTTTTCAGTTACTTTCATCGCGACAACCGCATGATCAGGTGGAGGACCGGAGAAGTGTTTGTGTCTTGGTTGTGCCCTGCTCCGAGCACCGTTCTATAGCTCAATAGTAGGCGTGAGCCTTGACAAGTTAGTCATTTGTAAACGTCCATAAAGATAAAGATTTCACCGTAGCAACGTTTTTTCGTTGCAGATAAAATACAGACGCTAGGTGTTAAACAGGGAGTTGGGCCAGGTTGCGCAGGCTGGACAAAACACACAACTCAAGTCGCTTTCTTCACTTCCCATTATAATCGGATTTAACATTCATAATAACACATTACTCCCGACACCCCCCACCCCAAAAAAAAATGAAATAGGCCTTAATGTAGCAGGCAGACTACAAGTAGATATTGGCCTACGCAATCTGACATGCTGTATCCAGAGCAGCCGCTGACGAGATAGCCTACTAAAATCGCTTTTCCCCTTCTATTCTCCGTGTGTGGGGCTGCGGGATTACTGCGTTTTAGTCACCATTTATGCAGGAAAAACAAGCGCGCAGGGTGGCCAAAATAAGTGGGTTGTGCAACTGAAATATCGTTATCATCTATTGACCGGTTGCTACTATTGGTCAGTTGTCAATGTTGGAGGACAAGGCAAGATGCCTAACTGAACAGGCATGCTTGAACCTACTGTATTAGGTTCATATGCATCCTTTCTCTAATTGTGTAGCCTCCTAGAAACTACACATTTGAATGGGCTTAATACTGCAAATGTTATATTTTAAATCCCAAAACTAGCCCAATATATTAAGCTAATTTGTTTAGAATGAGAGCAAGGTGTGCTTTGTGATTTTGGAAAAATGCCTTGCATGTTTTACGGAGAAAAACTATCAGTCATATTCTTCATGGCATAATATCAAGATGACATTGACCAGTATTTCATATCTTGTCATCAAGGATATTGTCCCTGCAAATGTTGTCTAAAACACCATCAAGATCTGAATCTGTTAATCTGGCAATCTCACCAATACTACTAGTCAGATATTTCTCTGGGTTATTACAAGTTTTTCAACTAGTGTAGTTCAAGTTCAAAGTTCATTTATCAAATACACCGAATAACACAGCGTCCTCTTACACAAAGAAATTCTTGTGACATGGCACCCGGCATCTACTTAGTAAGAATTAAGAAATATATAATGTAAAAAATATAGCAAAAATATTGCTATAATATACAATGTAAAAGAGTAGGATGGGGAATTATTGAATATTATAGATACAATATGAGTGTAGTATGCATATGAATGGTATATACAAAGGAATATTCTAATGTACATTGAATGTACATGAAAAAACAACATCTGGAATGTTCATGTGTCATCAGTAGGATCATAGATCAGTATTGCTGGTTGTAGAGTAATGTAGAGTGTCAAGTGCCTAGTGTTTTAAGTGTGCACGGACATAATGGAATGGGAACACCTCAATCTTACTGAAAGTACCACCCCTACATTGCATTTGAATTTCGCAGACAAGCAAACAATAATTACATTAGTAAATGGATAATTACATTATTAAATATATAAATAAATATATACACATTGAATTTGCATTGTGTAAACTTGTGCATAGTCCAAATGCAATAGACATTTCATTTGGATGGTGTAAACTTGAGTGTCATCCAAATACAATAGATATTTCATTTGGATGGTGTAAAGTTGTGCATCGTCCAAATGCAATAGACATTTCATTTGGATGGTCTGAAGTTATACATCGTCCAAATGCCATAGACATTTCATTTGATTGATGTAAACTTGAGTGTCATCCAAATACAATAGACATTTCATTTGGATGGTGTGAAGTTGTGCGTTGTCCAAATGCAATGGGGCGGGACCTAACCCATTTGATAGAGATGTGTGTTTTATACTTGGAACACTGTGATTGGACACTTGAGAGCAAACCATCAGATGAGTGCTGTCAATCAAGTAGCACACGGAACTAGTTTCAGGGTTTCCTTGTCAGTTATGGATACAAAATTGGGCCGTTTTGAGAACCATTTAACCAGATAATTTATGTTGTTAGCATGTGGCCTGTTTTCAGTTACAGTCATCGCGGCAACCGCATGATCGGTGGAGGACCGGAAAAGTGTATGTGCCCTTGGTTGTGCCAGGCTGCCAGCACCGTCCTGTAGCTCAATAGTAGGCGTAAGCCTTTACAATGCATTGCTCTAGGCACATAGATTATTGGCATATAATATTTTTCTATTGGTGACATCAATAAGTTATCGAAAAACCGAGAGGAGTTATTAGAAAAAGATGAGGTCAGAAATCAATAGGCTGTGAACCGGGGTTGTGGTGGGGCTATCGGGTTGATTTCAACGCCAATGCATAGCTCTAGCCTCGTAGATTATTGGCATATAGGATTCTTCTATATGTGACAAGAATAAGTTATCGAAAAACCGAGAGGAGCTATTAGAAAAAGACGAGGTCCGAAATTAATAGGCTGTGAACCGTGAGTATTTGCAGGTTGTAGTGGGGCTATCGAGTTGACTTCAACGCCAATGCATAGCACTAGTCTCATAGATTACTGCCATATAATATTTGTCTATAGATGACATCAATACATTATCGAAAAACCGAGAGGAGTTATTAGAAAGAGACGAGGTCCGAAATGAATAGGCTGTGAACGGCACTTATTTGCAGGTTTCTCCTGCGGGATGTCGTGGGGCTATCGAGTTGATTTCAACGCCAATGCATAGCACTAGTCTCATAGATTATTGGCATATAGGATTTTTCTATGTGTGACAATAATACATTATCTAAAAACCGAGAGGAGTTATTAGAAAAAGACGAGGTCCAAAATTAATAGGCTGTGAACGGCGCTTATTTGCAGGTTTCTCCCGCGGGTTGTAGTGGGGCTATCAAGATGATTTCAACGCCAATCCATAGCTCTAGCCTCATAGATTATTGGCATATAATATTTTTCAATAGGTGACATGAATAAGTTATGCACAACCTTTCCCATCTCCCTATGTTCAACACCCTGCGTCTGTATTTTACCGGCAATTAAAAACATTGCTATGGTGAAATCTTTATCTTTATGGACGTTTACAAACGTCTCTAACTTGTCAAGGCTTACGCCTACTATTGAACTATAGAACGGTGCTCGCAGCAGGGCACAACCAAGACACAAACACTTCTCCGGTCCTCCACCTGATCATGCGGTTGCTGCAATGACAATAACTGAAAACAGGCCACATGCAAACGAAATAGACTCTCTGGTTAATGAGTTCTCAAAGTGACCCAATTGTGTATCCATAACAGACAAGGAAACAATGGAACTTGTTCGTGTGCTACTTGATTGACAGCGCTCATGGGATAGTTGGCACTCAAGTGTCCAATCACAGTGTTCCAAGCATAAACCACTGCAGTCCATTGAGGACAGCTCTATCAAATGGGTTAGGTTCTGCCCCATTGCATTTGGACGATGTACAACTTCACACCATCCAAATGAAATGTCTATTGCATTTGGACGACGCACAACTTCACACCATCCAAATGAAATGTCTTTTGCATTTGGACGAGGCACAAGTTCGCACCATCCAAATGAAATGTCTGTTGCATTTGGACGAGGCACAAGTTCGCACCATCCAAATGAAATGTCTATTGCATTTGAACGATGCAAAATTTTACACCATCCAAATGAAATGTCTATTACATTTGAACAATGCAACATTTTACACCATCCAAATGAAAAGTCTATTGCATTTGGACGACGCATACATTTACACCATCCAAATGAAATGTCTATTGCATTTGGACGACGCACAAGTTTACACCATCCAAATGAAATGTTTGGGTTATTAGGATGATGCATGAGTGTAAACAATGCAAATGCAATGTGTATATATTTATTTATATTTGTAATAATGTAATTATAATGTAATTGTTTTTATAATTGTTTGCTTGTCTGCGCAATCCAAATGAAATTTAAGAGTGGGACATTCAGTATGATTGAGGTATTCCCATTCCATTAAGTCTGTGCACACTGAAGACACTGTTACTGGAAACTTGACACTCTGCTCCTTGAACAACCTGTATTAATCCAGAAGAATCTGGCAATTATTGTCTGATTAACAGATACGGGTCTTGTAGACGTTTTTAGGTACAATTTGTAGGCACCATAAACTTGTATGAAAATATATTAAATACTGTTCAATTTCATCCTACTCGATATTATGCCATGATACATTTGATTGATATTAAAATCTCAGTAAAAAGTGCAAAGCAGTTTTCCAAAATCACAAAGCACATCATGCTCTTTTTCTTAACAAATTAATGTTCTAAATTGGACTAGTTTTGATATTTGAAAAAAAACATTTGCAGTATTAAGTCCATTCAAATGTATAGTTTCTAGGAGGTTACACAATTAGAGAAAGATATTGAGACAACACTGACCACTGACCAACAGTAGCAACCAGGCAATAGATGTTAACAAACTTTCAGTTGCACGCCACACTTATTTTGGCAACCCTGCATGCTTGTGTTTCCTGCATAAATGGTGAAACAAACACAACATACCAGTAGCCCAACTCACAGAGAATAGAAAGGAAAAAGCGATTTCAGTATCTCATTAGGGCCGCTCTGGATAAGGCATGTCAGATTGCTTATGTCTATGCGTAGTCTGCCTGATACATTCAGGCCTATTCAGTTTTTGAATTGGTGTTGGGAGTAACGTTTTGTTATAATTATTAAATCCAATTATAACAGGGAAGTGGAAAACTACCTAAGTTGTGTTTGTTTTGTCCAGCCTGCCCAGACCTGGTCCCTATGTTTAACACCTTGCGTCTATTTATTCTATCGGCAACTAAAAAACATTGCTACGGTGAAATCTATATTTTTCATACCTTCTAAAGGCTTACGTCTACTACTGAGCTATAGATCGGTGCTGGCAGCCTGGCACAAACAAGACACACCCACTTAACCAGTCCTCCACCTGATTACGCACTTGTCACAATGAATGTAGCTGGGTAAATAGTTCTCAAAGCGACCCAATTCTGTATCCATAACGACAAGGGCTCACTGAAACTTGTTCGTGTGCTACATGATTGAAAGCCTCATGGTTTCTTCTCAAGTGCCCAATCACAGTGATCCAAGCATAAAACTCACAGTCCAATGTGGACAGCTCTATCAAATGGGTGAGGTCCCGCACCATTGCATTTGGATGACGCACAACTTCACACCATCCAAATGAAATGTATATTTAATTTGGATGATGCATAAGTGTACACAATGCAAATGCAATGTGTATTTATTTATTTAAGAATTTAATTATTTATATATTTATTTATATATTTATTTCATATTATGGCACATTTAGTCCTCCATACCATTTGTTAAACATGAAACATAACCCACCTGTTATAACACTCGTCCGGGGTGCCTATCAGTCGTTGTAAAACATCAAACATGGACACATCAATGCAATCATAAATCACAAAGTCACCGGACATGCATATGTCATTCCGGAAGTCCCGCCCTAACACATGTCATACAGGAAGTTCATACGTCACACCGGAAGTCCCGCCCAGCAAACCGGATGTCCCACCCACCTGTCACATCAATCTGGAAGCCCCGCCCACTAGGGTCATGAATCACCATTCTGACACAATATACCCTACATTTACTACTCATGCGGGCTATGCTTAAATGTCATGTGTACGAGTTTTACAGATAATAGTTAGCCTCTTATGTACTTTTATTGTTCTCCACCCAATGGAATCTGAATGGGAGACGAAATCGGCATCTGTTTTCTTTCATTGTCACACTGTAAGTGTACAGGTTATAGTACACCAGTTTCAGGGACTTCTTTTTGGCTTGACATCCAGTGGCACAAAATCCCAGAATCCATTTTTAAAAGCATAGCAACTTAAATTATACTTTACACTCAAAACTTTAAATAATGAGCTATAGTTACAAAATGATCACGTAAGTACTTCCTTGCGGGACGTTTTGGAAAAACGGGTGGCTATGCCCTCACCTGTTTGAGCAGTTGGTAATTAATGCCCTCCCCCGTGTTACTAAACCTGGTTCGGAATTGTATCTGTTCCTATACAGGGTGTACAGTAAAAACAAGGCAGATGGTTATTCCTTAAGGTCTTTATTCCTTCATCGTCAATGAACACATATTAAGCACACACACGTTCTTCTGTTGTTTATTAGTGTTCTGGACAGATTGGTGAAGTGTTATTCTACAAACAAGAGCAGGCACAACATCTGAACAGAGTTTGTGTGAATGGTTTGACATTGCATTATAACTAAGCTACGTAATGGACATAACCATATGCACATACAAATACTAGATCAACAGGCTCACAAGAGAAATATTCTTAACCCTGTCTTTTATTACCAGATGCTGAACCGGCTGGACAGACCTTTTATCTGATCTGCCTTGCACTACTGAACAAGACTAATATGCGCATGTGCAGGCTCCTCAAAACTTGTTGCGGCATAGTGCTGTGGTAGTGCGTGCACTTGGCTATGTTCACCAAAACAGCCGATACTGCTATATTTTTTTGTGCAGATCATTCATTAATGTCAACCAAGTCAATGGTCAATACTGTTATTATTAGCATCATTTCTGCACCCCCTCTTTTTCCCTTTTTTTCTGCTTCTAATGCATATTCTCACACTCAATCACACAATCTCACACAAAAAAAACCACAATCTCACACAGGATGATGTGAACCAAAGGTAATGGTTTGAAAAAAAAAGTGAAAGTGAAACAAAAACACACATATTGATGGGATGATAATATAAACAAGAAACAGTATCCAACGCAGATATCCCACACAATAGCATTAATTAGAATTGGCTGACCAACGTTGGCTAACTTGGTGCTGTTCTTAACTTAGTGTCAAACAGAAGTACAAGCATTAAAACATTGTTCAATATAATAACAATTCCCAAAAACTAGACGGAATTCAACTCACCATTAGGCCTAATCCACACACACATTTTTTTCTATGTGAATATTGTCAATAGATTTGCCAAAATGTATGGTTTTTTTGTGTTAACATACAAGAAATGAGTTGGCCTCATAGACAGGATTGTTTATTCATGTCAAGAATTGTTATACTATCTGTGAGTATTGTTTGTAAATAATCATGAGGAAACGTTGAGATGTGCCATGTATTATATCTTTTATTAATATTAATGAATACAATGTATATTCAGGAATTTTACTGATGCTGTATAACGTAAACTCATTGTGAAAAACATGCTGTAAACAAGTTGACAAGGTAACTGCAATGTCAGTGGAATGTTTGTGCAAAAGTATTTTTTTTTTGCAATTTATCACATTGTCTGAAGGCATTAAAGAGCCACTGAAAATTTCCAAAACACACGGAAAATGACAATAAAGTACATTTTATCTTAACTCTGCAAAATTATTGGTGTGCATGGTCCCTGACAAATGAAATTGTAAATAATATATAAAAGGAAACCAGTAGATTTACTCCTTCAGCTTTGCCCTATCTGCAAGGATAGATATCCAGTTCAGTACTTAAACACCTTTTACATGTAAATATCTACAGCTCCGGAAAAAATTAAGAGACTACTGCACCTTATTCTTTCCTTCCCAAAAACGTCGAAGAGGAATGTTTTGAGTGAGGAACAGAAGTGTTAAAATTAAGAGACCACTGCAAATTGAATGCTTGTGTTCCTCCCTCAAAACCTTCCTTTTCAACTTTTTTGGAAAGGAAAGAAAAAGGTGCAGTGGTCTCTTATTTTTTTATGGGGCTGTACTTTTCCCTATTGTTAGATATATACAACATCATATTTTAAATGTTACATATGCACACAAATCATTTAGGTACAGTACATTCCTTACATCAGTGTTGAATGTAATACCTATATTGATGAGCAAGTAAATTACACATCTTGGTATATAATAGAGGGCAATGATGATCAGCTGCCCACTGCAGGTAGAAAGCGTTTTGATGCGGCCTTGGGTCCTCGCAATCAAGAACTGCAACGATAATTGAAAAGTAAGAGAATATTATGAAGGCAAGAGGTACAAGAAATACCACCATGGCAAAGACAAAAAAAGGTAAACTATATTGGATCCAGTCAGTGCACGCAAGTGTTGTCACAGCAATATGATCACAGTAAAAATGCAGTACTATGTTTGAGGCACAGTAAGGAAGCGGATATGCCTTAATTACAATAGAAATGCAGGGAGGGTGTGCAAGCACCCATGCTCTATATTGGTGGCCTTTTAAAGCTAGGGTTGATATTAAGGTTTTACTGTTTACTGTTGTGCTGCTGATCTGAATTCTTCCTGAGGCAGAGTATGGTATTTATAATTAGGAATACCTGGAGGAATTTGGATCACTGAAATGAAAATGATGGTCCTCCCTTTACAAAAATACATTTTCACATGACCCTCTCTAAACACAAAGAAACGAGGGACCCGCCCCTATAGCCAAAATAATAATTAAAACCAGTGCGTAATTTGTAAGTCTGAGAACAAACAATGAGAGGGAAAAGAATGAATTCAGGGCTCAGATCGAAGTCCACAATACAATAATTTTTTTACAATAATGCATTGATTTTCAGAAGTAGCATCTTTCAAAATTTGCACACACTAACCCAGCCTTAGGCTGGGTTGCACCAACATGGTTTAAATTAATCTAGGATAAGAGCTAATCTACGTTTTTTAAATCTAAGTTTAAAATTAATCAGAGTTGTGTTGCACCACTTAGATTTACTGATCCAGGTTTAAAACTATGATTAACGGTATTAAACTATGATTAGTAACAGTAGCCCCAGACGCGTTGTAAGGCCACAAAGTTGCTTTACCATGAAACGATAAAGTAGCAAACTAGCATTGCTGCAGTTATCTTTCATGAAATTTGTTGTGGCTCATGGGTAGTTTTTTAAACTTAAATCCATTATTTCTAAAGTAGACCACACAACTCGTTCGAAAAAATAACGTAAGCTATTATTTGCTAAACTTATCATGGCTCGTCAAAGAAGTTAAAATTTCTCCTCTTATGAAAAAAATCTATCTGAACTGATGGAGGAATTTAGTATTGTACTGGAAGATAAAAAGACAGACAACATGACCGTCAAGAAGAAAGGCCTGAGCTGTGCAATTTTATGCAAGCGATTCAACGGATCGACGGGGATTAAAGCGAAAAGGGACACCAACCGAATTAAGTATTGCTGGAAAAACTTGAAATCGAAGGCTAAAAAGGATGCGGCAGAAGAGAGAAGACGGGTCTTTCAGATCGGAGGGGAGCCACCGTCCAAAGAAATTGATCCTCTCTCCCAGAAGATATCGGAATTGATTCCCTAGCAGATTGCCCCTCTACCTAAACCTACGACGACGACGGACAATTCGATCAACCAGTATTGTGTAAGGAAATACATTATTAACTAAATGTTATAGCTAGCTTTACTGTAGGTACTATACAGTAACATTATTTTATTTATTTGATCTTTCCTTCCCCAATTGGATCTGACACCCTGTGGGATGGAGGAAGGACCTTTCCTTCCCCCAGTGGAGCTGACACCCTGTGGGATGGAGGAAGGACCTTTCCTTCCCCCAGTGGAGCTGACACCCTGTGGAATGGAGGAAGGGCAATATGAGGATGTTGCACCAATTACTGCAGCAGTGGACAGATAAAAATTGGTGCATGCTCACTACTTTACATTGTAGCAAAGTGTAATTTCTTCAGTGTTGTCAGAAGAAAAGATATAATCAAATATTTACAAAAATGTGAGAGGTGTACTCACTGTTGTGAGATACTGTACATAGTTCAAGTTCACTCGCTGTTAACAATTCATCAAAACGTTTTCTAAACAATGCATGTATAAAGGGTGTGAGTTAAAGCATACCGCATAACCTAGCATAGTGATTCTAAAGTATTTCTGCTGTTCATAGTTTAATACAAAATGATGGCTTGTCATATCCAACCACTCGCGACAGTGACAAAAAGAAGACAAAACAAACATAAACGTTAAAAGCCTTGCATGAGAGAATATTTATTTAAATAAGGTAGACTTAACCTCATGTTTCTCAGTTACTGATAATGTTTTATTTATATGCATGGTAGTTTTTAAATGTTGGTTAGAGTAAACTGCAACTGCTAGCAAGGAATATTCAGAATCAATCTAGGATGTGATGGACACTCGCCAACACGAGGGAAGTGACTGTTACCTTAAATGTTTTGATAAAAAGACTCAGTGACAAAAGTTTAAAGGAATAGAGCAGTATACCATGTTACCTCTAACGGAAAATACATTAATTAGACTGGGGAACACAATTTTCATTAAGTTAGATCTGACACCTGTTTTTGACTAACTTTTGGCCTCTGAATCCATAAATGACCCTGTTTTTTTTCTATCACATCAACTTTTTGAGCTACAGGATACTCTCACTTTGTCTCACGAATCAGGGCTGTTTAGGCACTCATGACGAGATCTAACAGAGGCAGCCATGATCTGAAAGAAAGGAGATTAGTATGTCAATACAAAATAAGTTGAACAATCACAAGCTTAGAAAAACAAAAAAAAACACTTACATAAGCCCTTGTATACAATTGTTTGTCCGTAAAGGGCTGTATACAAGGGGTTAGCAGACCTTATGTATGTTTTTTTGTGACTGTTCAACTTACAGTATTCTGTTTTCATGACATCTGACAGCAATGTAGCTGTTCTGAAATGCCGCTAATAACACATTCAAAATACAGCTCTATGCTACTTTGTTTTACCGTGGTGGTTCTATTTTCCAAGTGGCTAATATTAATATTGTACCATCTCTGGTGTGTGGGTGTCATCACTGGACAATGGAGAATCAGTCGTGCAAGAAGTGTTCCACGTTCCTGGTGAACCTTGTCTGAGGCTGCTAACAATCTCTTTCAGTAAATTCACCAGGCCAGGAAGCTCTAAGAAGAAAACAGTGTTAGTGCAGTTTGTACAGTCATCTACAGCCTGGCAGGGCCATCGAGTGAGAGCATTAGCCTACTGAGGTCAGTTATGATGCCAAACTACAGGTAGGTTAAGACCTTGTTGACAACGAGCACAAGATAAATTCTTCAGTAATTCTTTAGATATAAAAACCCAGAGTATTATTATCTGTACGGGTTGCTGGCGTCAGACAATCCGGCAGTTAAAGAAGCCGGATGTGGTAGTCCTGGGCTGTCATGGTTAGGCCGGGTCTGCGATTGTGAGGCCGGTTGGATATTCTGTCAAATACTCTAAAACAACATTGGAGACGGCTTGTGAAAGAGATAGTAACATTGAATTCTCTGGCTACAGCTCTGGTGGATATTCATGCAGACAGCATGCCAAATGCACACTCTATAATGACTTGAGAAATCCAAGACAAAGTGTTGTGTGACAGAATTTTTTTACAAAATGTTTCACCACATACAACATGTTTATATTATGAGTGAGATACCCCCTACACATACTGTACCTTTTAATGCAGTAATGGTTTGCTTATCCAATCCTGAACAGGTGTTTTTCAGGGCCTTGGCTGATTCATCAGATTCATCTTCAGATGAATCCCTTTCCTGTGCACCACAATGTAAATTAAAAGATAAAAATATCACATTTGAACCCCCACTGGTAGAGACTATATAATACAGACCCTGGCCACGGGAGATAGTGTGTTCTTTAATTATGCATGGTGCTAGTCAGCAACATCCTGTTAGCTTGACAGTAAAGCAACACTGATTGAATTTCTAACACACGTTCACTAATCTTGGACCCCAGAATCTGACCTCTTAATTGATATTTTGGGGCCACAGGATGTAAAAGGTGCTCTACAGTATTATTCCTAAGACCACACATTTCAAAAAGTTTTCCTCCTACGCCTGTGATATTGTTTATAAACCACATATTTTCAGGTATTGCACAAAATGAAAATATAAATGAAAAGGTTTTTAAAGCCAGCATTTTAGCAGGTAAGCTGTGGCATGAAATTGAATATTTTTCTAGCTACTCAAAATCTCTGCCTGCATTTAAAACACTGCTTGCTATGCATATGTAGAAGCCTTGTTTCTGAAGAACTACAAGTTTAAGAAATCAGATGTGGCTGGGACACAGTTTCAGTGACTGGAAAACACCTGTTGCTTTTGAGTTGACATCAGGGAAGGGCTGAAATGATCTACTGATTCTATGTCAGTATCATCAGAGTCCTCCTGTGTCTGGGTTGCAGAAGACTACTTTTGAAGATCTTTCTTCAATTCTTCCATCATTGCCATTGTTGCGTCCTTGGGCTGTTTACCTAAACATAGAATTTAAAATGGCTTCATGTGACCACCGTCAAGGGATGTGGCTGTTGACAACAAAGAATGTAAATAACTGCCCTAACACGAAAAATATTTGAGAAAAATGTATTGTAACATACTTTTTTAGATTTTCTAGAGTATTTCTGAAATTGTATTTAATGGACAGCAAGAGAGACACTTAGAGAGACATTCAGAAGCACCTACTGCTATGAATTGTCTTAGATTTTTTTGTTCCCCTAATGTTAAAGATGCAGTCCACAATTTGGACATCAGTTTTAACAGTGGCTATATTGAGCTAAAAAGGGTCCTTGAAAATTGTGTAATATGCCATGTTTTTGTTCCCCATGTCAGCAAAACCACCCCATTTAAACTTGGAATTTATGGCTAACTTAGGTATGATATTGATTCTACTTTATGCACATATAAACAGCATATTACACTTCCTGGCCAAAAACAGAAGGTGTAAAACATTATTTTGTTTATTGCAAAAGTCCCAGACTGCATCTTTGTGTATGGCATGCTAGCAGGTATCATATAGCTGGCTCACAACAAACTATCTCTTAGGGCACTCAAGGTAATAATAGCCAGCACTTCCAGCAATAAAATCACACCAATAAGTGTATCCTGGTTATGATTGACACTCACATTATGGCTTTTGGTCATTTCTTGGGTCCACCTTTTCATTTTTATTGATCGCTTTGGCTGCTCTGTATAGATATCATCTTTATTAATGAACTTGTCTCATATTGCAGCAAGGTCCTTGTAGTCATCTGCAATTGGAACATAAATTACTGCTTGTCTAAAGTCATCTCATGATGTAGTTTGTGTTTCAGAATGATATATATCTTCTATATAAAACTTAAATAACTAATTACTCACATTTCTACGATCAATTAGATAGCTAGCTAGCTAGCTGGGTACATATTCTAACATGATTGGCTACAACAGAGAACGTTAGCAAGCGCACTTTCTTTTAAACTATGTACGTACCATAACTGATAGTACAAAACTATTCAATCGCGAAAAAAGACATTAGCTAATGTTAGTTTACTCACCTCCGACAAGCAAAATCTTAGCAGCATAACGTTTGCTTTTCTTCCCCTTTTTTGTGGGGCTAATGTACCTCCAACCACCCACGGTCACTGCCATTAAGGCCATTAACGTATAGTTAAGAGACTTTCAAATGTTACTTACTAGCCAGCTAACAACGTTTTTAATTTCCAAATGACAAATCCTCAAACCATATCAGTCGTTAATATTTGAGTCTTCGTTATTCATTCTATTTCATTGGACAAATCACACTTTCGTCATTCTTGTCAGCACAATTGTATGTACGTAATGGAAACGCTGTCAGGTAAACTATTTTCTTTTAAATGTTTTCATTAAATTAATCAGCCAGTTTACATCAAATTTACATTGCATGTTATTGTGTCATATTAGGGCAAAAATGGCGACCAAAAGAGGGTACAAGGCTTTTCTAAATGAAGATCAACCTGTTCCTAAAACGTCTAAAATTAGGCGCGCACTGACTCGGCTATGTCAGGTAACTGAGTAAATTGTGTCGCAAATGTGCAGTCACCTGTTTATTGTAATTTTAGCAATTACTGTAGTAATTCACTTTTTGCTCAATAAAATTATTAATCAAGGATCATTCGTTCTTGAAGAAATCAAACAGCCAGAGAAGATACAAAACACACCTGGAGACTGACAGCAGAGTTCCAAGAAAAACTTTATACAGACACAAAGTTAGGAATAATGAAGTCCAGGTAGGCCAAGCAATTTTATTGTTATGAAAAACTTAAACATTAGAATATGTTGGAAGTTACATAACCTATCAATTGTGAATGATTGTCGTGGTTAAACTCAAACAAGGAACTTTTAAGACTACAAAGCATGTTTTTTCCACTATGATTTTGACATTTGAAAATATATCCTAATGCCTACTGGGAAAAGGGTATTGGCTTGTGAGCTACTCAAACATGTCATGACTTGAAGTACAAGTACGAAAAACTGGACGTATTACCTTACATTTATGATCAATAAATTCAATCATATCAACACATTTGTGACAACCAATACACACATTAAGACTTTTTCAGATGAGCTTATCTGTGAAGATGACCAAGACCACCACTCAGACGGGGCTGACTCCACGGAAGGATCTGGTCATCAACAGATACCTCAACATGATGGAGCATCCAACGCCACCTCAGGTACTATTTTTAAAACCATAGATTTTGAGACAATAGAGGTAAAATAGAAATACCTAATTGACTAACCGCTACACACATTCTGCAAAAGTCAATACTTCTTCAGATGAGCCAGAGATATTGGATGAAGATGAACAAGCCAGCCAATCAGATGGGGCTGACTCCACACAAGGATCTGGTCATCAACAAAGTCTTCAGTATGATGGAGCTGCCAGCAATCCACCTCAGGTACATAAATACTAATAGTGCACTCCGCTGCTTGGAATATTTGTTAGAACAATCACAATTAACAGTAAAAATTGAATTTATCATACATTTTGAAATGTGTAATAGAAAACAATTGCATTAGTGTGGAACATGGTAATTGGTAACTAGCTGATGGTTGTAATCCATGTGCACCCCAAACCAACATATCTGGGGCAACAGGGTTAGTTGGCTAGCTTGTATAGTTCAGTATAGTTTGATATCTATAAAGTTATTTTCTTGAACAATTGAATATAGTCTAATGGATTCTAAATCACTGCTAAGAAATTCTAAAATGGCTGCAGTTTTTGGTCAATGCTTACAAGACGGTTGATAAATCTGTTATTTGATTGTCAAAAATAGATACTCTTGTTGTTTATTCCATGAAATTTTCTTGTGATTACAACCTCAGGCAATTTCTCTGTGGCTGCTTTTAGTGTTGAGGTTGCGTGTCCATTTATGTATCAATTCCATGATGTATTGAAGCATTTATAGGCCATTGTTGTAACATTTGTCAATGACAGAAACAAACCGCTAAATACATTCTACTCAAATTAAGACTTTTTCAGATGAGCCTAAAAACGCTGGAGACCATGAACAAGCCACCCTGCCAGATGTTGCTGCCTCCTCACAAAGAAGTGATCATCAACAGAGACGTCACCTTGATGGAGCTCCATCTCAGGTATGGCAGTACCATTAGTCAATATTGCTGGACTGTACAGCTTCAAAGCTCACCTACCCCTGAAACCAAACTAATAAGTAAGATGCAGGTTTTAATGTCTAGCAGAATATATTTATAATAATGTAGAAACACTTGATTGACTAACTACACTTATTCTACACAAAGTAAGACTTTTGCAGATATGCCTGACATTGACGGTGATGAAAACGATGAACAAGCCCACCTGTCAGATGGGGCTGACTCTTCACAAGGAACTGGTCATCAACAGAGACCTCAACACAATGCAGCAGCCAGCACTCCACCTCAGGTACATCAAAAATTCCAATGGTCTCGGTAACGCAATGGAAACATAACATTTAGACCAGAACTAGAGCCAGTCAGAGTGCTAAGACGTTATAATAATTCTAAATTTAAATTCACTAAACAAATAGGATTATTGCACATGCAAAGCTGCAGTTGCGTGAATCTAACAAACACAGCTAGCCTATCCACTTTAACTTTGGGTTAACTGTTAAGCATATGGACAACGTGCAAGGGCAGAGGGATATTGTTATCATTCTCATCTAGTTCCTACAGTAGACACGGTGCACACAAACATTGTACATTTAAGCAAATTAAATGCATTATAATATATTATATAAAGGAAAAAAGAGGAGGTACACTAGGCCCAATTAATGGGATTCTATCTTATTACATAAAACTAATAAGGGTTGATAGGGTAAGTACTGAGGTTACACAAAATGATGTGCTGCTAGTGTCATAATACTGTACCGTGGAAGTCAATTGAATTGTTGTAAGTAATGGTATTTTTGCTCACATTTGTAGATGGAATCAGGAAAGAGAAAAGATGGTGATGACCCTCTCTACCCTGGTGCACCCCTGACTAAAGGACAGAGTCTACTCTTGCTGATGTCTTTCATTCTCAGACACAGTCTAACAGGAATTGCTCTTGAACATCTCCTGAAGTTGTTTAATGAACATTTCCCAGGATTAGTGTTGATGACAGGATATATGTTTAACAAAGCATATGGAGATTATGGAAGTTATGAACCTTATTTTTACTGTTCCTCTTGCTATAACTACATGGGATCCAACCTATTGTGGTGTATGTCATTCAGACTTTGATGCAGACATTAATGAAAGGAATGGGTCATTTTTTCTGGTACTTAGTTTATCTTGCCAAGTCAAGCAACTTCTTGAAAATCCAAATTTAGCTTTTTCAAAGGTGACAGCCAAAGGTGTTCTCAGTGACATACAGTCTGGAGCAGAGTACAAGAAACTATTACAAGGTGGTGGATTTGGCAGTGATGATATCAGTTTGTTATAGAATTGTGATGGCATTCCAGTTTTCAGAAGTTCAAAATACCAAATATGGCCAATTCAATGCCAGGTCATAGAGTTAGAACTGAAAGAACGCCGGCGTAACATTTGTGTACCATGTCTCTGGTTTGGGGAAAAGAAACCCAACATGTTTACTCTGTTGACTCCATTTGTGACTGAGCTTTTGTCACTGGAAAAAGATGGCATTAGGTGGAGAGATGAGCAAAATTGAGAGCACTTATCCAAAGTGCACGCCCTCGTATGCAGTTCTGATTCTGTTGCCTGGCCACTGCTCAGAAATACCTAACAAATTTAATGGGGTGTTTGGGTGTGACTTCTGCTATCACAGAGGGGGCCCTTATCCCTACAGTAGGCCTGAACCCCCTCCAAGAACAGAAAAGGAGCATTATGAACGTGCCATGACAGCAACCCCACAAGTCACAGTGATGGGTGTTAAAGGTCCCTCGCCATTAATGAAGCTTGACAAGTTTCAAATGATAAAAGGCTTTGTACCGGAGTACCAGCACAGTGTCTGTCTTGGTGTGACCAGACAGTTGTCAGGTCTGTGGTTTGATTCCACCAACCATGAAAAAGAATGGTATATTGGCACTAAAACTGACATAGTTGACAGGCAGCTGATTGGAATCCAGCCTCCTGTAGAGTTGACGAGAACTCCACGATCAGTAAAGGATAGAAAATACTGGAAAGCGTCTAAGTGGCAGTCCTTTCTTTTGTTCTACACTCTTCCAGTGTTGAATGGTGTTTTACTTAAGAAATACTGGAATCGTCTTTTTCTTTTACTTTTTGGTATGTACGTCCTCCTTCAGGAAAAGGTGAAACTAAAAGATGTGGACTTGCCAGAATTGTAATAAATTTCCAGAGATTGTATGGAACAGCAAATGTGTCTTTTAATATACACTTGTTAACACACATTCCAGATTGCGTAAGGAACTGGGGCCCGCTTTGGGCAACCTCCACTTTCTCATTTGAGTCTTTCAATGGGAAACTTCTTACATACTTTAATGGAACCACCAATGTACCTGTCCAGATAGTAAAACTATTTTTGAAGTGGAGAAGTTTACCAAAAAGGGCTGAAACCTGCATGACAAATGCAAATGAGAATGTTGTGAAGTTGTTCTATGACGTTCAAAATACCAATTCATCAACTGGTAAATCAGAACGCTTTTCTGAAACCTTAAGAGTTTTTGGTAAGCCCTCTGTTCTGGGCAATGTATCTGTTCTGCATGTGCTTGCATTTGAACAACTAATAAGTGTTAGGGTGAGCAAATGCTGGTATTACAATAGATTTATTGTAAATGGTGTATTATTTCACTCTGAATCCAACAGGCTACAAAAAAGAAACAACTCAGTTGTGGAATTAAGGGATGGAATGCTATGCAAAATCAAAAGCCTGGTAGCTTTCAAACCACAATGTACACATGGCAATTCAACTACATGTGCATGCAACACAATGTGCTGTGTGTTGGTAAAAGAACTTGTAAAGTCAAAGTGGGAAATGTGTAGAGACTCAGTTAAATATATCATCCAGATTTGTGTATGACATTTCAGAGACTGATGGCATAATGGCAGTACATTGTGATTTTTTTCAATAGAAAGTGTGTTTTTGTTGAGTTAAAGGACAAAGCGTGTCATTCCACTGCCAAATAATTTGGACAGTGACTAAATGGACCTGTCTATAGCCTGAACTGGCCTGCTTATTTGCTAAGTGAGCAAGTGCTGTAAATATTGCTAGTGGTTGTGTGTCAACTCACTGAAAGGATTGTTTTTTTAGCAGACACTCTTATCCAGAACAACTTACACTAAGTACAGGGACATGCCCTGAAGCAACTTACAGTGACATGCCTTGCTCAAGGGCACCACAACATTTGGAATCAAACCAGCAACCTTCCGATTAGAAGCCTGACTCCCTATAACCACACAGCCATGTAAAACACCTAACTGTTAAACAAGGGTGCTTTAATTCAATGACTTTTTGTACTGGAATGTATTCTGTACATTGTGTGTTGATTTCACTTAATAATATGTGAAGTTAAATGTGACTGGTGAAATATATGTTAAATCATCATGATTGTTTGTCACCTGGTTTTCAAATTACAACACAATCCTGTTGGGGAAAACTGCCTGAAACATAGCATTTTCTTTCTGGCACTGTTGTTTTTCTTTATTGTATTTATAATATTCTCAATATGGGATTGATAATAGCATTGACGTACTGAAATACAAAAAAGGAAATTAAGTTCAACTGTACTTAGAATACATTGGTTAACTAACTACAGGCCATTAAATTTAAGTATCGCTTTGTGGAAGAACACTTAAATACAAATGAGGAAATTAGATTTCAGTAAATTTTTGAAACCTATATTTAATTATAATTAATCAGACCTTAATTTCTACCATACTTATTGTCAATATACTTTAACGGGAATGACGGGAAAGTATACTAAATATGCTTTTCATTAATATATTTAATTACAATTTATACCTGATTCATTTCAAATGTATTTCTGATGAGTATATCTAAAATTAATTTTTACAGAAATATATTACAATGCATTCCCAATAAGTATGGGGAAGTACATTATCATTATAATTAATTTGACTTTAAGTATACCTTCAATAAGTATGGGGAAAAAAGAATATATTAGAGGTATATTGAGGACAAATATAATACATTTCAAGTATACTTTTTTTTCGCTTGGGGTGCAACAAGATTTATAGATAAACCTTGATTTAACCCTGTTTAAAAGTTAATCTATGTTGGTGCAACAAGGGTGCACATTATTTTACAAGGGTGCTGACTTATCTATAATAATTTTAGCACTGCACAAATGATCAAATGACAAGCTATTTAAGTACCAAATAACAATATAAAACTTGCAACTACACTTACCTTCAAAATCATTGGAAACCTTGATGAAGATGAGCATAAGTGTGTATGAAAGAAACAATAGAGACAAAAATGCACTAACAAAGAGCACTTTTTATTTTATCCAACAAATGTTTATGCAGTGACACTTGAATTGGAATAAAAACGTTTTCCAGATTACATTTCTGTTTATCTGGCAGACATCCCAGGATATTGGCTCAAAACCTCAAGCTCATCCTCACAAAGACAGAGCCGCTCTTCCTCTGGGAGAAGACATGTTCTGTCCAAGACCAATTTTAATTTTGCCTGATATTTTAGACATGTAATCTTCTTAGTTATCTACTAAAACTCTGCAAAACATTCAGTTGCATCAAGCAATCTGAATGTGCACATGATGGAACTTAGAGCTAGCCTAACATTTCCTCAGAGTTTTGCACAAACCACATCCAGGGGGTGGACAAACTACTGTAAACAATATATCAGTATCAACCACTTATGAGGGGTAGGGTCACCCTTTGCCTTCAGAACATCTCTAATCTTTCTTGGAATGCTGCACTATTCTGAGATGTTGCACCATTCTTCAGGAAGAAAAGCCTCCAGTTCTTTGAGGTATGCAGGAGTTTTGCACTCTGTGTTGCAGAACTTCTCAAAACGGTTTAATGATGTTCAGATCTGGTCTTTAGAGGATAGGGAAGGCATTTATGAAATAACTTAGAAATGGGGGTCATATGTCGCATGTCACTGCTTTTCAGGAGAGCCATTTGTAAGAATAAAAACATGTTGTGGGACATTGTTTTTTTTGCGGAAATGCCTTCTTGAAGATGTGAACTTTCATGTGACTTAATAACAAACTAGTATGCAAAGTATAAATATGAATAAAATTAAAAATGCAAACCCTTGTTTAACCAGCGGAAAATACAGGACTTTTCTTGCTAGATGTGATTGGCTGAGATAAGAGGCTGGACATGCTGACATACTGAGTTCTGATTGGTCTGCCAAGTCACCGGCTTCTGTCATAACACAACTACTTGGTCAGTAAATAATTGCGACCCCGGGATTTTCAAACATTGATAACTGCGAACCCTGTAGATCTGTCAACCCTGTATCTAGCTGCCGGTGTCAACAAATCTGAGTGGGAACAAGTGAGAGAATACTTTCTTGAGGTCAATGATGCCATGACACTCTGTGACTCGGAACATGAATTGGATAACGATGAGGAAATCCCAGACTTGGATACTGTTCAAAACATTGTCAGAGAATGAGACATTGCAGATTCCCGAAAAGAAAACGCTGGCTCGCCTTGTATAAAACAACTTTCACAGATTCTTGGAGTTAGGATTGCCACCCGTCCCGTATAATATGGGATTGTCCCGTATTGAAAAATAAAACGCACTGTCCCTTACAGACAGCACTACATTTTCACAAGCTTGGATTGACATGAGAAATAAAAAAACAATAGTTTCATGAGACATAGTAGTAAGTAGTAGTAAATCGAAATCAAATCAAATTCGAAAGCGTATAGTAACTACAGTAGTTACACATTCTTTGTAGCTTAGTGATGTAAAGCACATCTTCGATTGCATTTGCAGATGAAGGCAAGAGAGCTACCCTACATTCCCAACAGTAATTAGTGAAGTACAGTATTAGGAAGCATATTACCCAAACTATTATTTGGGGGAAAGCATTCTCACTGGGGGCAGTGCCCCTATTGTTGATATCTTGTAGATATTCTGTTTATCAAAATGGTTGTTGCACATTCATATGCTCTCATTTATGTAAATATATTTTTAATAGTTTCATTGCTGATATCTTGTACATAGACAGTTGATTAAATTCATTATTGCACATTAATATGCTCTTATGTAAATATATTTTGAATATCCTAATTAAAGCTTATCCTACTGTTGCAATATTTTACATGTCAAATTACTTTAATAGAACATTAACAATTTAAGCAAAGTTTCTGATTTGTATATCGCATGAACCCACTGACCATATAGGTATGAGAATGTTGGAAACACCAAAACCTCATTAAATGGATTCCTATCATGGAAGGAAAACTAAATCTCCTTAAAATGTAGACTTCATGCTGTAAAATCACAATTTGTCATAAAAGGATCTCTGCACATTCAGGATCAATGCAATATAAATGTAAATTCAGAGCTTTGTATTGATATATAATACAATACTATTTGATAAAGTTATGGGAAAGATATTTTGCTTTAAAAGTTGATAATCTGCTTTACATAGTTCTGAGGAAAAAGACTTGAAAGATTCACACTTGCCAGTAGTGATGGCCATTCGAGGCTTCATTAGCGTTATTTTAGCAGCAGGATATTATGCTGGCAGCACTCAGATTTTCTTTATCACAATAAAAGCCATCATTGAAATGTATAATGCAATATAGTTAACAATCTAGTCTGTGAAAAAGAACAGACAAGAATATCATTGGAACGGACATTAAACAAAATGTACAGACTAGATTGTTTACTTTATTACCTTATATAGTTCAATTATGGCTTTTATTTTGAAAAAAAAAATCTGAGTTAGCACTGCTAGCATAATATCCTGCTGCTAGAAGAACGGTAATGAAGCCTCGAATGGCCATCACTACTTGCCAGAGAGCTGATCTTTGTTTACGCCCATTCAGTGTAGTTCACACCCTCTTAGGCCTTAACCCCACCCAGCTATTCAAGTATTCAAATGGGACACTGACCTTGTGCTAAACTGGCCTGGTTAGTCTCTAATAAACACATACTATATCAAATTAAATTAGTTATTTTCACATGCACTTGAAACATCTGGTATAAACAGTACAGTGAAAGGTATAGTAGCTTAGCAGCAGAATTCATAATAAATAGCAGCAATATAAGTGCAGATAGTTTGAGTGCAGGTGGACAGCCACTGAGCAGTTTAGCAGTCTTACTGTACTGATGGACTGGGTTGTCTGCATCACTTTTGTCTACTCATAATAGCTGGTCATAGTCACACACACCTGGATGAATGACTGGTCAATCAGGTAGCTAATTACCAAAATAAGAGACTTGCATACTGTTTTGTGAAGACAATGGAAACCTAAAAAATAGCTCGGCATAATCACCCCTCCCCTGACACACAGCTAGCTATCTGCATTGATGGTTCAGCTAGAAAGCCAACATACAAGAAATGTTTCTGTATTATTTACTAAAGTATAGCTAATCATCAGGCAAAGATAGCTACCCAACGAACAAGCTAGACACCAGGAAATGTTAGCTAGCTGGTAAGTTAACTTTGTTACCTAGCTAGCTAACGTTAACAGTATTGTCAGTAGCTATAGCTAGATAACTAGCAATGCAAATGACTGACAACTTTCTGAAAATGAATTCCGTAGCTAGTTAGCAAATGTTAGACTTACCCGCATACATGTAGGAAGGTTTCGCGGCAGACGGAATAATCCTCTGATTACATACGAAGTCATACGTCATTTATGTTTGGTCTGTTGACTTCCATTGTCTCTGTCATGGATGCCATGGTTGCTCTTTGTTTGTAAAAGTAATCCGTGGACAGTTGTTTTATACAAGACGAGCCAGCATTTTCTTTTTGGCCATCTCCGCATTTGCAATGAAATGCCTGTATTTTGTCAATTTCTTTCTCGTGTACAGCAGGATATTCCACTTATTCCATCACACGGTCAACTGTTGTCAATCTGTGACAACACTGTACGTCTCTCGTTCTCTGACATTTTGAACAGCATCCATGTCTGGGGTTTCCTCATCGTTGTCCAATTCATCTTCCGAGTCTGAAAGGGTAATGGCATCATGGTCCTCCAGAAAGTATTCTCTCACAACTTGTTCACACACAGATTTGTTAACAACGGCAGCTAAATTCAGGGAAGTGATTGAGAGAGATTGCTCTAGCAATGCGTTCGCACTTGTCCATGTTTGAAATTCCAGGGATAGCAAAGATACTGACCAAGTAGTCGCGTTCTAAGCCGGTGACTTGATAGACCAATCAGAACTCAGTATGTCAGCATGTCCAGCCCCTTCATTATCTCAGCCAATTCAGGAAAAGTCGTGTATTTTCTGCTGGTTAAACAAGGGTTTAAGTTTTACATTTTATTTGTATTTACACTTCGCATACTAGTTAGTTAAGTCACATTCAAGTTCACAATTTCAAGAAGGCATTTCTGCAAAAAAGAAATGTCCCAGAACACGTTTTTCATCTTACAAACAGCTCTCCTGAAAAGTAATGACATGCGACTTACACCCAGTTCCCTGAATTCCATCACAAATGGCCTCATGTTTTCTTGGCTGTGTGATGGAAATCCACCATGTAGAATCCTTTGGAAGTTGGTAGAGAGGCAAAAGTCTCTTGGCACAACAGTTTTGTTAAACTTGCAAGGAGACAGAAATCATAGCAACAAGGTTACCAGTGAAATGTCTCTGAGGCGCAACTCAAAGACCTCCTTTTGTATAGGCAAGAAGGTGTGACCACATCTTACAAAATAGCTGACTTTTGAGCAAAACATGTCTATCTGGTCTCAATCAACCCAGGCTTGTTCATTTGATTAGTTTTGCTGACCATTAGCACATCTTGCAATTTCCTACTGTCTAAATACATGGACTTAGTACTTTACTATCATCACAGCACTTAGCTAGTGATTTTTCACTCTCCTATACAATGGTCCAATTAATCAGTACATCAGCTCAGTAAATTTCATAAACAGCTGTTATATGACCATGCAATCATCTCACCTAATGACTTCCACGAGATGGCTTCTCATACCATTACAAATCCCCACTGGGTCACAGAGGTGCTGATTCAATTTTCAGGCCATTTTCATGGTTGGGCTTTTTGGGCATTAAGCCACTATCCTATCTGTCTATCCCTGTCGTTCAGCTTCTACTTGCGACCACGGTTCTTCTTTGCCAATGGAATTTTTCCATGTATGACATAAGTATACGACTCAGGAGGCGGACAGATTTGCGGAGCAAACAAATGTGTTTTTAATTAACAAAGCCAAGGGTGAACACGGGACTGGGTCAGGAGAACAGGCAGTGGTCGGTACACAGATATTCCAGGCAAAACCGGGCAACAGTACAACACGGGTGGTCAGAAGGCAGAAAGTCCAAAATGGCAAACAGGTCGGTACACGAAAAGGCAGAGGCAAAAGTAAGTCAAAAACTGGTAGACAATAGGGTTCAAACAGGCTCAATATGTCACACACATACAAACAATACCTCACACTGATGTGCGCACTGACCTAGGTATTATACTGACAGGGTGATGGGACAGGTGATCAGAATTCCGGTGATTGCGAACGGGGAGAAACGGTGCGTTTGTGTGAGCTGGGATCTTGGCAGTTGGAGGTTGTGTCATCCCGTGGAAGTTGCAGAGGGATAGAGCAGCCCGCAGACATCACGCATATGATGTTTTTAAAACTAAGATTTTTAAAACTGTTCCCTTGATACTTTAAATCACTGCAGTTTTTGTAACTGATGCACCTGCAATTCAGGCACCAACTATTTGGCCTCTTTGCAAGTCTGTTAGTTGCCTCATGTCTTTTATTTAAGGATAGTGATCATATGAAACCATTTATTATCACAGTGTTGTTTGGCTCCTTTTTAAATCATGATAACAGAAATCACCCAAATGGCCCTGATCAAAATTTACATACCCTTGAATGTTTGGCCTTGTTACAGTCACACAAGGTGACACACACAGGTGAAAATGGCAATTAAAGGTGAATTTCCCACACCTGTGGCTTTTTAAATTGCAATTAGTGTCTGTGTATAAGTAGTCAATAAGCTCTCATGTGGATGCACTGAGCAGGCGAGATACTGAGCCATGGGGAGCAGAAAAGAACTGTCAAAAGACCTGCGTAACAAGGAAATGGAACTTTATAAAAGATGGAAAAGGATATAAATAGATATCCAAAGCCTTGCAAATGCCAGTCAGTACTGTTCAGTCACTTATTAAGAAGTGGAAAATTCTGGGATCTCTTGATACTAAGCCAAGGTCAGGTAGACTAAGAACGATTTCAGCCAAAACTGCCAGAAGAATTGTTCAGGATACAAAGAAAAACCCACAGATAACCTCAGGAGAAATACAGGATGCTCTGGAAAAAGATGGTGTGGTTTGTTTCAAGGAGCACAATACGACAATGCTTGAACAAAAATGAGCTGCATGGTTGAGTTGCCAGAAAGAAGCCTTTATTATGGAGGTACATTTGTCTTTTTGTTTAGAACAAAACTTTTTTATTTTCAATCAAAAATAATTGTTCTAAAAGCAAAAATGACTCCCCCTTTGCTTGCAGTTTTTTTAATTGAAACACTAGTTCTTCGTTTGCACTTTAACCCCACAGCTGTGGGCGGGCTTTCGTGGGAGGTGTGGATGATGCTTCTCCATTGGTTATCAATTTTTTGTCAGTTTGGCTACAACCAATACTGTTCAGCCTTTCTTTCCAACATAGTGGACACCTACGAAGGACTGTCTGATGAATCTCCGATCGCATACTACATACAGTACATACTGCAAGTAGCCTACGTACTTCGTGGGTGATGAAGTATGTACTGTTTAGAATAGTAAACCAGTATTCCAGTACTTGGACGGATTGGAACATATTACCTCGTCATGAAATTGCGTCTCAAAATATAATTTTGTCGCGCATTAATTAACATCATGCCATGTATATTTAGCTAGAAACAATTAAGCATTGTGTTAAACTGACTAATATTTCTTATGAAGTTTACTTCCACCACAAATAGCATCTACGGACTGTATGGCTTTTGCCACTGGCCGTTTAATTGCTTACAAGCCAGTAATACTAGTTTCTTACTACTTGGAACAGCCATAACTCATAATAATAATTGAGCCCATTCTAGCGAGGCTGAAGACAAACTTCACACTGCCAAAGCTATGATCATGTCATGGCACAACAATCTTTGTTTTTCCTTCATACGTAAATGACATTAATACAATAGCTATCAATATAGGTGATGATAACTGAGTTTTTCAAGTGAAAAGACGAGACAATCATGGAAACAACCTGCACAAGAGGTTGTTTTCTATATTAGGCTACCCCAAAAAGTATGCACGGATACTTCCAAAATCCACTAGAAATAGTAGACCATCCGGGAACTTTTGGCATACTATTTTCAGCATAATATGGTTTGGGACATACTAATCTTCTCGCATATTAATCAGGCATATATAGTATGCGATCTGAGATTCAGCCTGCGTGATGATGGCATCTCGGGTAAGCACCCGAGATGCCAACACCCTTAAACTAATACTTTGTTGAAGTGCCTTTTGATGTTATTACAGCACTCAATCTTTTTGGGTAGGAGTCTATTAGCATGACACGTCTTGACGTGGCAATATTTGCACACTCTTCTTTGCAAAAGCGCTCCAAATCTGTCAGATTGCGAGGACATCTCCTGTGCACAGCCCTCTTCAGATCACCCCACAGATGTTCAATTGGATTCAGGTCTGGGCTCTGGCTGGGCCATTCCAAAACATTAATCTTCTTCTGGTGAAGCCATGCTTTTGTGGATTTGGATGTGTGCTTTGGGTCGTTGTCGTGTTGAAAGGTAAACGTCCTCTTCCTCTTCAGCTTTCTAACGGACGCCTGAAGGTTTTGTGACAAAATTGCCTGGTATTTGGAACTGTTCATAATTCCCTCCACCCTGACTAAGGCCCCGGTTCCAACTGAAGAAAAACAGCCCCAAAGCATGATGTTGCCACCACCATGCTTCACTGTGGGTATGGTGTTCTTTGGGCGATGTGCAGTGTTGTTTTTGCGCCAAACATACCTTTTGCAATTATGGCCAAAAAGTTCAACCTTGGTTTCATCACACCATAACACATTTTCCCACATGCTTTTGGGAGGACTTGATGTTTGTTTTTGCAAACTTCAGCCGGGCTTGGATGTTTTTCTTTGTAAGAAAAGGCTTCCGTCTTGCCACCCTACCCCATAGCCCATTCATATGAAGAATACGGGAGATTGTTGTCACATGTAGCACACAGCCAGTACTTGCCAGCAATTCCTGCAGTTCCTTTAATGTTGCTGTAAGCCTCTTGGAAGCCTCCCTGATCAGTTTTCCTCTCTTCATTTCATAAATTTGGGAGGAACGTCAAGTTCTTGGTAATGTCTCTGTTGTGCCATATTTTCTCCACTTGATGATGACTGTCTTCACAGTGTTCCTTTATTTGTGATTAATCAGAGTCACTTTAAATGATGGCAGGTGTGTAATGACTTCTATTTAACATGAGTTTGAATGTGATTGATTAATTCTGAACACAGCCACATCCCCAGTTATAAGAGGGTGTGCACACTCATGCAACAAGGTTATTGTAAGGATTCTGTTTCTTCATTTTTCCCCCTCGAAGATTTCAGTTTGTTTTTCAATTGAATTGTTCACATTATAGGTCACATTAAAAGTGAAAAAAGTTCTGACATGATTTATCTTTGTCTCATTCTTTTACATCACAAAAACCTGGCATTTTAACAGGGGTGTGTAGACTTTTTATATCCACTGTATATACCGTAGAATGTTAAATCATGCAACTATTATTCTCAAGCTAACCAAAAGCATTTAGCTACGAACACCTGTTCTCGCCCTTTCAGCTGAATAAATCTAACTTTCTTTCTGGGCAACTCATAAGCAAGCCATGTCGTATTTATTTCATAGTCGATATATAATCATATTTCATGACAGTAACGGTTATCTTTTTTTGCAGAAAAATATTACAGCGTTTCCATTAGCTAATGATACATAGGCCTACTTAAAACTCACACTTACATTCAGCGTTGGCATATACAGCTCTGGAAAAAATTGAGACCACTGCCAAATTATCAGTTTCTCTGGTTTTACTATTCATAGGTATGTGTTTGAGTAAAATGAACAATTTTGTTTTATCCTATAAACTACTGACAACATTACTCCCAAATTCCAAATAGAAATTGTAATTTAGAGTATTTATTTGTAGAACAAACTGGTCCAGTTGACCAGTTGTATAACAACTGGTGAAAATACCCCAAAAAGATGCATTGTTTTCAGACCTCAAGTAATGCAAAGAAAACAAATTCATATTCATTTTTCAACAACAAAATACTGATGTTTTAACTTAGGAAGAGTTCAGAAATCAATATTTGGTGGAATAACCCTGATTTTTAATCACAGCTTTCATGCGTCTAAGGCATGCTCTCCACCAGTCAGTCACATTGCTGTTGGGTGACTTTATGTCACTCCTGGCAAAAAAATTCAAGTAGCTCGGCTTTGTTTGATGGCTTTTGTTTGATGACCATCCATCTTCCTCTTGATCAATTTCCAGAGGTTTTCAATGGGGTTCAGGTCTGGAGATTAAGCTGGCCATGACAGGGTCTTGATCTGGTGGTCCTCCATCCACACCTTGATTGACCTGGCTGTGTGGCATGGAGCATTATCCTGATGGAAAAACCAATTCTCAGAGTTGGGGAACATTGTCAGAGCAGAAGGATGCAGGTGTTCTTCCAGGATAACCTTGTACTTGGCTTGATTCATGCGTCCTTCACAAAGATATATCTGCCCGATTCCAGCCTTGCTGAAGCATCCCCAGATCATAACCATTCCTCCACCAAATTTCACAGTGGGTGCGAGACACTGTGGCTTGTAGGCCTTTCCAGGTCTCCATCTAACCATTAGATGACCAGGTGTTGGGCAACGCTGAACATTTGACTCGTCAGAGAAGATGACCTTACTCCATTCCTCTACGGTCCAATCCTTATGGTCTTTTGCAAACTTCCGCCTGGCTCTTCTCTGCATCTCACTGATGAAGGGCTTTTTTCTAGCTTTGCACGACTTTAGCCCTGCCCCTAGGAGCCTGTTTCGAACCGTCCTCGCGATGCACTTCACCCCAGCTGCTGTTTGCCATTCTTTTTGTAGGTCACTTGATGTCATCCTACGGTTGTTGTGTGACATTCGAATGAGTTGACGGTCATTTTGGTCAGTGGACATTTGTTTCGCCCTCTGCCAGTCTGTAGCTTTGTTGTCCCCAAAGTCTGTTGCTTGACCTTGTTCTTATGTCTTTGAAATTTTCAGGATGGAAGAAACCTGACACTCACTGTATCCCTCTGCCAGTAAAGCCAGAATTGAACCCTTCTTTCCCTCACTCAAAGCTTTTCTTTTCAACTCTTTTGTCATGCTGAATAGTTATTTTTCATGCAAATTACCTATGAGGTACTGCTTGCACTGTTTTTGCAATCCAGCTGGTCCTTTTGCAAGAGGATAGTGATGACCACAGCAGTGGTTTTTATACTTTTCCTTGCTAAATTAGATTTGGTTCAGGTAATCACCTAATCTACCAATCACCTAAGTACCTCATTAAGCAAAATGTGGTGTGCCTGTGTTGGAATTTAACAGACACTTGAATGGAATGGCTGCCATACATGTAGAGATGCTGATTTAAGAAAAATTAGGAGTTGTCTCTTAAATTTTTCCCGAGCTGTATATATAAAGACAATGTCACGCACGCCTCCCGGAGGAGAGAGCGCAACACCCCGCTACACGTGAAGCCCCCTGGGTATGGTGAGAATGGGTATGGGGTCGTGGGTGCGAGTACGGATGACAAAGGCAGGACTACTCTTCACAAGAGCATTTTTCTCATAACGGTAAAATAGGGAAAAGGGGCTGGACGGAATCAAAGCAAAGAAAGTAAAAATAAACCCAAACCCCTAACCCTACCTTACCTGCCAAACAAAGAACTAATCTAACTAGCACCTCTTGAGCCAGTGCTCTAACCAAAATACAGGGGGTGGTCTGCCCAGGTCTTACCTAGTGATTTTAGACAGAGTAAAGCTATGGGTGGTGTATGCCCCAGGGCCTCTTGTCTAAAGCACAATGGCTTTCCCCTTCCCCCTGGAGACAAATGAAAAAGGTTTTAACCCAAATAATAGTCACAACACAAAATCAAAGCACTAAACCACAAATGTTCTTCTAACTCACAGACAGCAACACAGACCAAACAGCAAAGCAGCAGCGAGTGAGCAAGAGCGAGATTTCACAACTCTGTGGCTTATATGCAGGCTGAACCAGCTGCAACGACTGACGAGTGGGCGGAAGTCAGCTTTCCAATCAGCCCGAAATCCGACCAATCAGCTGCAACCGGCGATCAGGAAGCCAATTAGCCTGCAACAACCACACAGAGAAACAAGGCACAAACACACATACGAACACAGAGCAACAAAAAACACTGTGGACGTAACAGACAATTGTCTGTTACGTCCACAGTGCTTTATGGCCTTCTATGGAATGTATGGAATATAGTAGAACGTAATGAACTGACACTGAATCGTAGGAGCTTAACTACAAGCTATGTAGAAATTGGACGGAAGAAACCTCAGTGCTGCTTACCTGAGATGCTCGTAGGTACAAGTTCATAGATAGGTGTCCTAAGACTCCCTTTGCGTTGGAAAGAAAGGCTGATCAGTATTGATTGTAGCCAAACTGATACTCAAAAAACAGCAGACCAATGGAGAAGCATCATCCACACTTCCCCTAAAAGCCCGCCCACAGCTGTATGGGCAAAAGTGCAAATGAAGAACTAGTTTTTCAATAAAAAGCAAAAGCAAAAAAAGCACCTCAAGCAAAGGGGGCAGTCTAGCCAAAATGGAGGGTGGTTGATATAGTCAAATTTAATTGGAGGTTGTTTTAAAATGCATTTTTGGTTGTCAAAATATTTTGTGATCTAAATGCATTACGTTTTGCGCTCTATAACAAAATATTTGATTGCGAAAACATTTTTTACTTTGAAGCCTAATTTTTGCTTTCAGAACAATTGTTTTTGATTGAAAAGAAAAAGGTTTTGCTCTCAACAAAAAGACACAAATGTACCTTCATACAATGTTATTCAGTTACAATATTCAGTTACAATATGCCCGACAACACCTTGACATGCCTCAAAGCTTCTGGCACACTGTAATTTGGAGTGACGAGACCAAAATAGAGCTTTATGGTTACAACCATAAGCGCTATGTTTGAAGAGGGGTCACCAAGGACTATAGTGAACAGAACCATCCCCACTTTGAAGCATGGTGGTGGCTCACTGATGTTTTGGGGTTATGTAAGCTCTAAAAGCACAGGGAATCTTGTCAAAATCAATGGCAAGATGAATGCAGCATGTTATAAAAAAATACTGGCAGACAATTTGCATTCTTCTGCACGAAAGCTGTGCATGGGACACTCTTGGACTTTTCAGCACCAGTGACCTTAAGCACAAGCCTCCAGTGGTTACAGCAGAAAAAGGTGAAGGTTCTGGAGTGGCCAACAAAGTCTCTTGACCTTAGTATCATCGAGTCACTCTGGGGAGATCTCAAACCTGCAGTTCATACAAGACGACCAAAGACTTTGCATGACCTGTAGGCATTTTGCCAAGACAAATGGGCAGCTGTACCACCTGCAAGAATTCAGGGCCTCATAGACAAATATTACAAAAGACTGCACGCTGTCATTGATGCTAAAGGGGGCAATACACAGTGTTAAGAAGTAAGGGTATACAGACTTTCAAAGTTCAGTTCATTTTTTTCTTTGTTGCCATGTTTTGTTTTATGATTGTGCCATTCTGTTATGAGCTACAGTTGAATGTGAATCCCATCAGAAATAAAAGATATGTTTTGCCTGCTCACTCATGTTTTCTTTACAAATGGTACAGTTCTCCAAGGGTATGCAAACTTTTGAAATGCACAAACTATGCCTGCCATGGTCAGTGTTTGTTTCAGTAGCTCTTTACCAGATCATTTGACATGAAAAACTGTCACATGTTAAAGACATTTCACCCACTGAGACCCCTGGTAATGTCTAAAATCACACACACTAATGTTAAATCGTCTGTCACCTTTCACAACCACAAGCTATTATTATTAGGGGACCAAGTACTGTAGGTACAGGTACCCTATTGTTTTTGTTGGTTTTATTATTATTATTATTAGGGTTTCAGCAGTTCACTGATGAAACCCTATTGTGTTTGTTCCGGTTCATTATTAGGGTTTCAGCAGTTCACTGGTGAAACCCTATTGTGTTTGTTCCGGTTCATTATTATTAGGGTTTCAGCAGTTCACTGGTGAAACCCTATTGTATTTGTTCCGGTTCATTATTAGGGTTTCAGCAGTTCACTGGATTTTTTGAAAAACACAAAAAAATTAACTCCTCTGGCACCAAATGTCCGATCTTCACATTCTTTGAAATTTGGCATCTAGGGACCATGGTCTTCCAAAGTTATATCAGCCAGACCATTATGTCGAAAAACATGGATGCTATTTACCAATGAACATGTGAGGGGGCTTGGTTTTGCACATATATAGACACATCTACAAGGATAACGGTATAATAATTCTACTTGGTACGTATGTTGACAAGGACCATACGGAAAAAAAGTCCATCTCCTCCCAAGGAACATATTTGCAATTGGGACCCATTAAGTTGGGCGTAAGGGTTTTTCAGCAATTCTGAATTTGTGAAAAATGCTTCAAACGATACTTCTGTAGCATCAAATGACAGATTTAAACATTTCACAAGTACATTTTAAAATATCACTGAAGGCCCCTCAGCGTGATTTCTTAATGCATATTATTTCAGTATGCACTGACAATTCCATAATTGTATATTATGACAACATAAATTGCCACCGCAGCAGCTCATAAATACCATGTTGCTTATTAGATATGGAGCAGTATTCTGATTTCAACTGGTTAAAATTATATTTTGAAACTATTTAGGGCAGTAGTACTGTTAAAGAATATACTGAATATTTATTGAGCAACCTTCTAAGATGTGTTATTTTCCTGAGGATCACTCCATTGTCTTATCGATACAACATATGCTAAACAGCAGACAATGGTTTGTGTGTTAATAATGCCTTTATTTACGTGATTATTCACTATTTCACTAAAGTTGGTGAAAAATAATGAATTCCAATTCTTGCATATTTAGTAATGGACAAATACGATCAGTGAAAAACACCTTTATGAAGGTTGTGCTTGTTTGGCTAATTACTGTTTACGTGCGCAGCCATTTTTGTTTTCATTCCACTGAATTCTGGGACCAAATGTCTCTGCGATCTAAGATGGTTGAACAAGACGATTTACCAATCTGACCGGAAGTTCAAATCTTGATTACCTTCCTGTCTCTGAGTCACTCATCTTGTCACCTGTATCTGACTTTGTTTGATAAACAATCTTTAGCAGACAAGTTGCAAATCGTGAAATACTACATGTGCGGCAAACCAGACATCATGTAATGTTAAGTTAATAATTCTTTTTTTTTTACCGGAAGGCAAAGTAAGGTAGGTAAAACTCTAGTCTGTCATTTGCAACATCAATAAAAACGAAATATAATGCAATTGAACAAAACAGTAAGGTAGACGATAATTGGGAATGGGGTTGAAATTTCAGAAATGGTAATTAATGACACGCCAGTTAACATTTTATGTCGCTAATAATTACAAAGTTATTATTTGGTATGCAAGAATATATTTTTCTAAACGGCTGCTGACCAGAGGCCTTTTTTGCTGGCCTAGTGATATCAGAATCAGAAAATTATATTTTTATAATTTAATATATATTTTCATTAACGCTAGATGTATTTTACAAAGTTCGTTCCCATCAGGCTGCTGGCGTAGTTTCATTGCTTTTCTCTCCCTCGGTTTTGCTGTTTCCGGTGCAGCTCAGATAAATCAGAGCTTTTATCCAATCAGATTTTCCACATGTGCTGTCTCCGGGTGAAAATCTATCCTGAGACCTATAGAATTTCAAATTAATCCCTTCTTCTGGTAAAACAAATGGGGAGGAGGTTGTTGATTGTCATATTCTTCAACCAATCAGATTTCGAGTTCGCCATAATGAGAGCCTGTCCTTTGGCACGTAGCTGACTTCTAGCTTGCCTACATGGCATTTTTCAGGTGGTGTGATCGGAGTGCCAGCTACTTTAGTGAGATAAAACTAGTTAGCACGTAATGTAGGAACATCTAAGATTTATTTTAACTTTCTTTAGTGGGGTTTAGATTGTTAGATGTAGTGCTTTGTTAGATTTTTTGTTTAGATTTGTACTGAGCCCTGTTGTCTTTTTAACGCACAATGGAGGAGAAGAAATGCATTTGTTGGCGGATTTACTGGCAAAGCCTTATTCGAGAAAACATGGAAATTGCGATGAACCCGTCCATCGTGCTGAACAGTGGCATCGTTAGCCCTGGGCGTCCGGGGCTATGGCCACGAATCTTTTATGAATAGCCCCGGATCTCAAACGGACCAAAAATAATAATAATAAAAAAATAGCCCCAGATCTATTCATCTAAAATTAAAATCGTGCTTTATGACAATGTAGACTTGTAGGCCGCTAGCGTGTACATCCACATTTTCCGCATGTACATTCAAAACCCTGTACTTTCTGTCCCGGGCGATGCGGGAGGGTGGGCTAAGCCCCTAATGTATTGTGATCCTAGCGACGCCTCTGGTGCTGAAGTTACTAATCGTTATTGGTAAGTAGGATGAAGTGCCCCACTTTGGAAATCAAATGCCCGTCCAACACGTTTGTGTTGGTTACTGACCTGTTTCTACTTGACAGGTAAGCAGGTTAGGACTGTAACCAGCTAATAGTTTGTTTTAACCAGCAAGGTAGTAGATAAATGTAGCTGCCATGTACAAAAGTTGTCCAGGGGCTAATGACTTTCAAGAGGGGGGGGGGGGGTTTCCCCACTTGCATATTTTGAAGTGGGAAAGCACCACCCTTAGACTAGGGCTAGCTGGCCATGCTCTGGAGCAGGGTTATCCCCGACCTTTCAGTGCTAGCCGCAGAAAACCGGTGACAAAATAGCCAGTGTGAATCGGGGTCAAGAACAAAACCATAGATCGTTCATTGTCCAATCACAAAACCTGCCCTTTCACTTAAATCATATACGCTTGTGACGCGCACCGTTACCAACAGCCTCGTCTGTTTTGGTCCTTTCACTCTGCAAAGTTTTGTCGTTTCATTATACCTGCTAAATCTTAGCGAAGTAGGTATTGCAGCTTGCTTTGGATGTAAATCCAGCAAATATATCGAAAGAATGAAGGTTGACTAACGTTTTTCTCTCTTTGCGTAGTTTTGACAAAGTTGTTCAAGCAAATACCGACAGGGGTGGGCATCTTGATCAGTCGATGTCATGATGAAGTCGTTAATTGAATCGTGGTAGCGTAATATTGATCATGTGTCAGTGATGTAGGCTACTGTAACATTATTCGCATGCCAGAGAGAACATAACATTTGCAGCTTATAATATAGAATGTAAAATGATATTATCGTATTTGTCCATTAGCCCAGGGCTAAGGAACGGAAGTGAATCCTTAGCCTAGGTTTAAGCCTTAGCCCAGGGTTCACAAATTCTTGTTTGAACGCAGGCTAAGATAACTCGGGGCCAGTTTTAGCCTGGGACAATGCAGTGTGTAAAGGCCTTATATTTTCCATCCCCCCACTTTAATGTACATAGGATACTTTTTGCGGAAAAACTCTTCAATACCGCAGTGAATGTATTGTACGAAATACTCAGGAGACTTTGTAAAATTACAAGTATAAAGTGAAATCATGGGGCACTTCGCTACATCCAGCAAAACTCTATTTTCTGCTCCCTCTTTAACCACAAATACAACACACTATACTGTACATGGAATTCATATTGCCTCATTAGTTAGTAGCTAGTGGTTTTTATTAGGAGTCTGGTAGGTGATTCATGAACAGTTTTAGATAATGGTTAATTGAGAGTGAGCATTACAAAAATATTGATTTAAGTGGAAAGAAAACACACACTCAACCTACTATCCCAGCTAAATTTAGAGCCAAACTAACAGTAAACTCAACTCGTGCCAAAGAAATAAATGCAATAGCAAAGTTTATGGCAATGGATCTGCAGCCTTGCCAAATAAATGCCAAGGTGTAAATAGTTAAATTAAAATAATTGCTGGACATAGTTGCCTCCAATTTTTTTTACATTGTTATTGTTGTAAGCGTTCTGATTTTTGCTAGTTGTTCAAGTAAATTTACATGTTCTATATTTTTATTATTTTTACATTGTATTTAAATAAGCTAGCTAGTTAGTCCATCTAAAATTATTGTGATGACATGAACATTATAACAAACAATTTAGCTATTAATAATTTGCCTTTTAGATATGGTGTCATGTTTTCCTGCCTCAGTAGCTAATAAATGCTCAGTAACTATGTTAATCCACTGTTCTCATTTGTGCAATGAATTGCTACTGTAGGCAAATATTTAGTGAAATACAATGTTGCCATGATTATTTCATTAAAAAACTAGCTAGCAGAGTCAATTAAAAATAGCTAATGACACTAATGTTAGCGATAATTGCTAACCGCATTGGCTAGCTAGTAACGTTAGCTAACGGAAATATGTTTAACCTCAGTTTAGTTGGACTAACGTTAGCTTAAAATCATTCTGTTGACATGAACATTATGACATACGGTTTAGCTAATAATAACTTGACCTTGTGGAGATGGTGTCATGCTTTCAAGCCTCAGTAGCTAATGTATGCTCAGTAACTATATTAATCCACTGTTTTAATTTGCACAACGACTTGCTAATATAAGCAAATGTTTAGTGAAATGCAATGTTGCCATGATTATTTCTTTATAAATAATTGCTAGAAGTGCCTCAGTCTATGCTAGCGTTAGTTCACCTTAAATCATTCTGGTGACATGAACATTTTAAATGCTTTAGCTATTAAAATGTGCCTTTGATAGAGAGGGTGTTACGTGTTCAAGCCTATGTAGATAATCCATTCTCAGTAGTTAAGTAATTTCTCTGTTTTCATTTGTTTCTACAGTTCCACTTCTAACTGAGGGTTAAACTTTTTAATTGTACCATTAAATTGTAGACATGGCAGTTAAATTAATATGAAATCTGAGTTGTAATTCAACAATAACACATGGGTACGTAGGCTATATGCCCATGCCCTACAAAAGTCAACATATTTTTACAGTAAGAATAGGGAGGGTATTTTCCAAAAAAATGAAAATCTGGAAAGGTATTGGTATTATTGCTGCCACCTGTAATAGTCTTTTGCGCTTCAAAATTAGACAATTCTAAGAGAAATAATTTGCTTAATCATTGGTGTTAATACACATACTGAATTAAACATACCTTTTGAAAATGCTAATGACTATCTCTTCTGACCCCATCATTATCTTACAACAAGCTGATAGTTTAATTCATTAATATGCTCTGTGCTGGGGAAGATTTGTAATTATAATTGTATTATAATACCATTGGAGGTAAATATTACATTGCAGTAGTTTTCAGGACATGCATGTACATTCAGTTTGGCCAAACAGTGGTGGTATAATAGCTATAGCACATTATCTGTTGATCTTTGTCACTCAGTGCGATTACATTTGGTACACATGATCAGCGTTGTGATTTTACTTTGTGTGAATGATGTTTCAAGTTGGCCACATGGGGGCACTATAGGAAAGGAAAAACCATAAATGGCATATTGCTTGCAACTATGGATATACGTTGAAAAAAAATGTGCAATCTGGCTAGTAGTAGCTTCAGTGCTGAAACCCGCACAATGCTGCTTGCAGCTTTAATTATTATTCTTTTTCTCCAGGCCCATTTTCAGAGGCACATAACTCGGCCATATGTTGCTCAATTTGCATGAAACTTTGCATACTTGTTGCCAAGAGAGGCCCGAAGGCTTCTCATTCGCTGAGATGGAGCCTGGGGCCAGTATCTTCAATTCAATTTTTTGGAATTTTGATATCTCAAACGATGTGTGCGTAATAGGCTAATTACTTTTACATGGGTGTGGCACTTTGTCAGGCTATATATCCAGTCAGGAATATCCGAGACTTACGCCCTTTAACGTAGCACTAAACATCAGGTCCATGGATGGACCTGTGCAGTATCAACCAAATAGACCTTAAGGGGGTGCTACAAAGACACTGACAATTTTGAGCAGTTATGAACTGTAAAATACACATTCTAAGGACATCTCTTCGGAGACCACTGAAAGGATTTGCACGCCGTTTGCTGAGAAGGACCCTGGGACCAGTATCTTCAATCAAATTATTTGGAATTTTGATATCTCAAACGATTTGACCGCAATAAGTGAATGAAGTAAAATCACCTAAACGCCATCTACTCTGATATCATTGAAGGGATTGGCATGCTGTTTGCTTGTGAAGGATCTTTGGACCATGATATTTAAATGTTCTATATGAAAAATGTATCTCTCAAACAATGTGGCAGCATTCAGTCCCCAAAGTTTTGTGTTATTCTCTTTCTCTATTTTGTACTATTATTTTGAAGGAACTCTTATTTTGAAGGAAGAGCTGATGTAATGGGTGTGTGAATCTGCTAGAATGTGGAGTTGGAGGTTCTATCAGCAGTTACGGAGGGCTATTTTTGAAGCTATGGGAGGAGCCATGGCAGTGCCTGTGAGTCAATGGGGAATGAGTGGGTTGTAGGGAGCATGGCAGCATTCAGTCCTCGATGTTTTGCGTTATTCTTTTTGTTTATATTGGACTATTATTTTGAAGGAACTCTTATTTTAGGAAGAACAAATGTTAAATGTTTGTAAATCTCCTTGAACAGTAAGTTGGTCTTGGCAGTTGAAATTGCTGCTGCCATAAGCTAGATTCCGTTGCAAACCATCTTAAGGTTTAGGCTATGGATGATAAATGCCTGTTTAAATTCTAATCCTATTGAAATTATTATTCAAAATAAGTCAATTTTATCATTTTATTTTCCCCTTGTGAAGAAGACCTTTATTTTAATATTCGTCACATTTCTTGTAAAAAAAAAAAAAAACAGTATAATATTTTTGGGTATTCCAGGTAATATGTTTGACTAAAGCATTTGTTTCTGTGTTTTTTTTTTAAATAGTCTAGAGTATGTGTGTCCAGTGAGGTTAGTTTCTTGTTAAATGTTACACAAATCATATATTATTGTACACAGATATGTTTTTAGCAGATCTTTTTTCTAACTAATTTCCCTTGTTAAGACTTCACTTTTGCAGCCGGTAAGGTTTTTTGCCATGTGACTTCCTGTCAATTAATAATCAATGACCTTGTCACGTCCAATCCCATCGACAGCTTAAATTGTTCGTTAGGTCACACCTGCTCCCTTTTACAAGGTGGAAGTATTTCGGAAGATTACGAGATTTCCAAGAGGACACAACACTGTGTATTCAAATCGTAAGTAGGCCTGTTAGATTTGTGTGTAAGTTTCAAATGAAGCTAGGTATTGTAATGGGGATATTATTTGGTAAATTGTTGTTGTATATTTTGGAAACTGATATAATAGGCCTAATTGTTGCAACATTTCCTGTCAAAGGTGATCTAATGTAGCCTGTACACTGGAAATGGAAACTGTTAAACAAGCTATTGGAAAACCACATTTTTGAAAATGGTATTTTACGAAGGCGGACATTTCGCTAGGGACTTGTCCCTTCCACATTTCAAAATTGCATTATTGCCCCCCTCTTCCACTTTTTGTGGTGAAAAAATTAGAAGGCGCGCTTCAGTACCTGGCAGTAATTTTATAGTGGCAGGCAGGCCAAGGCAACAGAAAAATACTCAGAGCCAGAGGGTATCAAACTCTGACATCTCGCCTCTTAGTTTCATAATCGTTTCTGGTACTGGTATGTGCAGCTAGACTTCGTAACAGAAGCTGCTTGCGCGTGAGTTTTCCTGAAGCAAAGCATTATATCGCATAGTAGGGTGTGTTTGATTGTGCTAATTAGCAACCTAATTTCTCACAACGTTGTGCACAAGCAGGTAAAGCATACATTGCCCACTCTCTCATTTATATAGCGAGCTAGTTCCTGTTTAAAACAAGGTTGATGGCAGATAACGACCAAACATCTTACAGCTGTTTTGTACGCAGTATTTTAGCTAGCTAATTTACTAATTGAGCTACATGAAGTTCGCTAGCTAGTTGATTAGTGCTGTGCTGGAGAGCTATGCTATAGACGGCTAACAAAGCTGTTTTAAGACCGGCTATAGATCACTCTTCTAGCATCAGTCAAGATGAAATCATCTAAGAGATTGACAACCGATTTTAGGACGTTTAAGGAGAGTTATCAGAGGGTCTCTCAGTTATCTACCAAATTATTTAATATTAAAATATTCTGTCACGCTGTAATGACGTTGTACATGTTTCACTGTCATGGTAATTCAGCCTACATGACTTGGTGCACCATGTCTCAACAGGATATTCAATTGTGTACAGTTTTAGAATTCAGGAGCTTTACAGAAATGTTTCACCGTCACTTAAAAAACAAAAAGTTCCAACCCTGTATTTTACTAAGTTAAATGTCAAAGTTGCTTGGCTAGTTTTAAAATAATGTTTTAACTTTATCTTTGCAATGGTGTTTTCCATTTTTAGTGTGTACATTTGCTAGTTGAATTCTGAAAGACACTAAGGGACTGGAAAATAATTTTCCATTATATTAAACCCAGCTGAAACCTATTTGGTTTATTTAAATTAAACTTAACATTGTCTGTGTTATTGAGTTGTCACAGTATGTAATGCACTGGCATGTGTTAAGGTTGGTATTAGGTTACAAATAGCAGAAAGGAATTAAATGAAGCTGAGGACATGAGGCGTCAATTTCTGAAAATAGACATTCTGATGTACTTATTCTTTTGTTTAGTTGTACATTTGCTCCTTCCACATCTTTCATTCCTCTGTTTATTTTTTGCACTTTTTGACGTAATATTGACCTCAACACATGCCTGTCTACTGCATACTGTGGCAACTCAAAAACACAAAGACCATATAAAGCTTAATTTATCAAAGCAAATAGCTTTTAGCTGTTTTTGATATAATTAAAAGTGATGTTCTAATACCACATTAGCAATTTGGCATGATCACTCAAGGATAAGGTGTTGGAGTAATGGTTGTTGGAAATTAGGCCTGTGTAGATTTAATCAAAAAGACTTAAATAGTAATGTTTTTTACATCATTGATGTCCTGACTATACTTTGATCAGTTGAATACCATGTTGGTGAATAAAAGTAAAAATGTCCTTTCAAAACAGCAACTTTTGTAAATTATTCCAAACTTTTGGCCCCCAGTGTATAACTTATATTGTCCTGTTAAATTTCAGATCAATTCCATGGCTAAAATAAAGGTTTCCATAAAATGTATTTAAAATTGACTAACAATATTATTTGTTTTATAGATGCCACGCAAACCTGGATTCATGCTGAGTGTTTTGTGCTTGTCTTTGGGTAGGGAGCCTGTCGTTGAGTGTGTGTTTGTGTTCAAGTGGCTCTATAGTTCGAGTGAAATTTGTAATTGTAAAGTTCTGTTTGATTCCCAATTGAGCCAAATGTTGTTGTGTCCTAGAGCAAGGCACTCCCCCCTAATTTATTCCAGGAAAATGTACCTGTACTTATTGTAAGTCGCTCTGGATAAGAGCATCTGCTAAATGACTAAAATGTATACTTGTACATGTATTTTATATTAATGCATTTGATTTGTGTGTAAACACATTGTAAATAAAAATAACAATCTTCAAAGTGGAGTAAAACAAAAATGGAAATAGATTCCTTTATTAGAAACTTGCTAAATTAGCAATAAAAATTATATGACATAACTACTCAATTCTGGTAATGTTGTGATTATTAATGTACAGAAGTAACTTCTCTAATTTATTACCTACATTATCTAGCTTGTCTAGTTGTAATATTTTTAACTTAACCTTTCAAATAGTAATTTCCATTTTCAATGTGTAGCTTAGAAAAAATAAGCTTTTCACTATATAAAATGTCTGTGAGTGTGACATTCATCTACTATCGTTTATTACACTGATGCTGAAAATGTTTTGTTGTAATAATCTAAGCTATTCCGCAAACAAAGTCAATTGACGATGTGTCATTAGGGTTTCAACAGTATGCCAAAATTCTATTATGTTTGTTTCAGTTCACTAATATTATTCTTCTGGCAAAAAACTGTCCTTTTTGCAAATTCCTGTGAGTTAAAATGGAGTAAATGTACCTAAACTAATATAGTAAAGCGTCAAGAAACACAACTTCTGGTGCAGTGGACATGCAAATCAGCCTCATGATGGCACAAGCCTGTGAAGTTGGACTTTTTGAAAGGTCACCACACCCATCACTTTTGACCTAGACTTGGAAATCAGTCCATAGGTGTATCTCCTCACTATGAACATTTTTGCCACTGAGATCCAAAAAAAATCGCAATCATGGATTTTTAGCCATCTTAGTTATTTTGAAAAACACTTAAAACACTACTCATATGGCAGCAAATGACCAATCTTGATGTAGTTTGACATTTGGCATCTATGTATGAATATCTTTAAGTGTTGTATGAACCAGACCAGTATGTAAAAAACTACATGGGGACAGCATTGGACAGAAAAAAAAACATCCTTCCAACATTGGGTTAATGTTTGTACACATGTGCACAGTTTGTCTTTTACCCTACATACTACATGCATATTGCATAATTTTCATGCTAACTAAATGCTGAAACCCACTAAATGCTGCTTGCAACTTTAATTGAAGTTGGAAATGTAAAGACAATTGCTTAGTTACAGTAACATATACATTCAAAAAGGCTTCAAAGTTTCCTTTTGTCATTACTTGGTCCCCTTAATCGCTGCTTGCAACTATATTCTTTGTTGTTACTGGAACTGAACTTTTCTAATGGGAAAGGCTTTGTTGTGTTGTGTGTGGGATGGACCAGGAAGTTCTGTTCATAACTTTCCCAAGTTGATATTACTTATAGGGTTTGCTAAGGACCCTGTCCATATTTTACTTTGCAGACTACAAGTTCAAAAATGAATCAGTGGCTAGCTTGTGGGATACAAAGACAGGGTGAGATGTATTCTGTGCAACCATGTCACTTGAGAGATTTCATATATTCTCCAGAGTAGTTTGCCTAGAACTGTGACACAAGACCAGCACTAGGTTTGAGAGCGTTTTTAAGTGACCCCAAACTTCTGAACGGTCTGTTAATAAAAGAGCAGATTTTACACATTATTTCATATCTCACTGTCTCTTTTGTTTGGAAGTACTTCTGTAAGTTAAGTACATCAGCCAGACAATCCTCTTCATTTTTAAATGGGTCTAGAATTTTGAAATACAATTTAACTCATTGAAACATAATATTTACCCATGTGTTAAAAGCACATATCTTTGTTTGTTTATATCCACTAGATGGTACTGTCCCTTTAAGATATCATCAAACAATGCATGAATAAGTGAGAGCAAGTTCTGGTAAACCTTACATTCTTACCTTCCTCTGTACGTACAGCAGTGCTGATCACCAATAACAACCTTTTGCTCAATTAATTCTCCTTCTAATGGAAAAAAGCTTGTGTATCATGATCAGGATATTATGCTGGCAGCACTCAGATTTTCATTATCACAATAAAAGCCATCATTGAAATGTATAAGGCAATATAGTTAACAATCTAGTCTGTGAAAAAGAACAGACAAGAATAACATTGGATCGGACATTAAACATAAAATGTACAGACTAGATTGTTAACTATATTACCTTATATATTTCAATGATGGCTTTTATTTTGAAAAAGAAACTGAGTTAGCACTGCTAGCATAATATCCTGCTGCTAGAAGAACGGTAATGAAGCCTCGAAAGGCCATCACTAGCTGTTCATCACAGAATTAGAGTGTGAAAGTGACTGAATCTCAAATAGCATACTACATACTACGTACTACAAGTTTGTACTTTTTGCGGGTGATGGGGAAGTACATACTCTAGTTTAAACCATCCGGGCACTTTTGGCATACAATTTCCAGTGTACTATAGTTTGGGACATATTAATCTTCAGGCATACCAGTCTGGCATACTATTTAGTATGGATAGTATGCGATTTCAGATTCAGCCAGTGTTTAGCCACTACCATTTCACTAACAAAATGTAGTATTGTACTTGGTTCTTCATTAGGACTGTACACGGTTGGTCTTATGTACAACAGTCATGGTAAGTTTCCGTTAAACTTTTGGTAATTTCCCTTTACAGTAACTTACTGTACATTACCTTAGAATAATCAACCCCAAATTAGTCTGGTGTCCTGTCCTGGGTTTACTTTCGCCAGGCTACACTTTTTGGTAACAGGAGTAGGGTTCTGGTTGCTTTGTTAGGGTAGTGAAGTGCATAATTATGGTAGTTGTGAGGAGTGCTGCAGGGCCAGGGAGATCTGACGACGAACAATGCCAAGGGATGTGTGAACAGTCAGTGAGGCCTGTCTGAGGTTCCTGTGTTTCAGCCAGGCGGAATCAGAGTGTTGTGGACCATTACAGATTAATCCCAGAGAAACCCAGAGGACCATCTGCCATCCTCTACAGCCGTCCAGCTACTTTTAGTGACTGTTTAAATCAGTGTTTCTAAACCCTGCTCCTGAGCGCCCCCCTGTCCTGCATGTTTTAGATCTCTTCCTGCTCTGTCACACCTGATTCAAATGATCAGCTCATTATCAAGTCCTTCATGAGCTACATCAGGTATGTTAGGGCAGGGAGAGATCTAAAACATGCAGGGCAGTGGAACGCCCAGGAACAGGGTTGAGAAACACTGGTTTCAATTGTTCAGTATATGCTTGAACTAAATACCTTACACAATGTCACTCTAACCCGGTAGTCAGCATAGTCACAAGTGGCAAAATGCGAAACATGATGACGCAATGACAACTATTGCCACTCTGGTTAATACATGTAAAAGGCCTGAAGGGACAGTTGACTGAATGGGTGAGATAGATGACAGCGAAATTCAGTTGATGTTAGATTTCCTATACATCAATGGGACCCAGGAACCAACAAGCCACACTATCAACTCTTTTAGCCAGATAAGTAGTTTATATATGATGTCTTGTCACCTTTGTGATTTATGACACTGATGGCGATGCCCATGAAATGATTTGACATGAGGACGGGACTTCCACTTCCTGTGTAACGTATGATAAAGTCTTATAACAAAACACTTGTGTTTAACAGATGGTGATATAATGTTACAATGACAGAATTCCTGAATGGGGCGAATGTCACATGTCACTACTTTTCAGGAGAGCTGTTTTTAAGAAGAAAAACATGTTCTGGGACATTATGTCTTTTTTGCAGAAAGGCCTTCTTGAAGATGTGAACTTTCATGTGACTTAAGAACAAACTAGTATGCGAAGTGTAAATACAAATAAAATTTAAAGCTAAAACCCTTGTTTAACCAGTGGAAAATACAGGACTTTTCCTTCCATTGGCTCAGATAATGAAGGGGCTGGACATGCTGACATACTGAGCTCTTAATGATCTATAAAGTACATGGCTTTTGTCAGTAAATCATTGTGATCCCGGGATTTTTGAAAATGGGCAACTGCGATCACATTGCTACAGCTGTGAATCAATCGCTACCCTGAATGTTGCTGGTGTTATCAACAAATTTGAAGTGAGATACTACTTTCTGGAGTACAATGATGCCATGACTCAGAAGATGAATCGGATGACATGAGGAAATCCCAGACTTTGATACTGCTCAAAACATTTAGGCAAAATTGAGGCATTTCATTGCAATGCCGATGGTAGAAAGAAAACGCTAGCTCTTCTTGTATAAAACAACTGTCCACGGATTACATTTACAAGAAAAGGACAACCATGGCAGTTATGATAGCGACAATGAAAGATGCATAGATTCTTAGAGTATTCTTGGAGTAAATAGATTCATAACATGAAAACAACACAAGGGTTTGTTTCAACTGACAGTCATATTAGACTGGTACAACTGTATGTCTGCGCCGCGTGGCACCGCAGCTCCTCTTCCTATCCGGCGCTCCACCACGCCGGTGTACTGACCACTGGCCAGAGAGTGATGGCTGCAGCGCACCCCAAAGACGCACCTGTTTTCACTCAGTCATTAGTTCAGTATATATTGTGTTTGTTAGCCACTGCACTTGACAGATTGTTTCTTGTTCTCGGAATGTAAGGTGCGTACTTTTGTATTGCTCAATCATCAAAATATATTAATGATCGAGCAATACAAAGCAATATCTATTTTCCACTGCCTCATTTTTACGCATGCTTCCCAGTGAGCAATCGATGGCGGCTCGCCAGCGTTTTGCTGCTGGCGGGCCGCAGGAGGCTATAATATCCTACAGCCAGCGGGCCACCAGCTTTTGACGCTTTTCTCCTGATCTCAATTTGCATAAGCTAATTTGCATCTCAGACGGCTTTCCACCAGCGGCCCGACTGCTTTAGGCTGGCGGCTAGCCGCTGAACAGAGGGCGTGCGCTGTGATCTGCTATATCTGCTTGTTGCCATTTTCTTCCAGCAGAGATGCTATTGCACCCCTTTTATTCTTGTACTGATTATTTGTATTAACTTTATTTTAATATTGTTAAATCTTAGTGTACAGAATTTTGGTCAACATTGGTAGTTTGTAAATAAAATCGACTTTGACTTTTGCACTATTGCTTGTGTGAAGGACCTTTGTGTAGACATGTACAGAAACACATAGAAACAGCCGTCTCTCGCCATTGCTACTACAACTACTCGCCTATAGCCTCAACTTTAATCGCTTCATGGGGGACAGTTCTTTACTGTGTTCAACCCTCTGGGGACTGAGCGTTTTATCCCCCTTTTCACTACTTTTACATTTGGGCTTATAAACAATATGGAATTTTTATGGATCATCATGAATTTGGCATCAAATTATTCTAGATAACATCAGCTAATATAAGCATGCATGAAAATGTATTTATAAAGGTAGTATTTGAGTGATTATGCACAATAAATAAATAATTTCATAAGTGAAATCAAATTTCTTCTATATATCATTGAATTCTGACCACAACACAACCGTATGGAGCAGTTTTTCCAACACAAATGTTTTCTGCAAACCCTTTTCTTACACAAATACGCATTGTTTCACAATAAATGTGAACAGAACAATGAAATAATTCACCTTTTGTGCGAACAGTTCAATATGTTTTTGACACCCATTCTTCTATTTATAATTAAATTCAGACCACAAACCAGGTGGAGCAGTTTTTCCAACACAAATGTTTTCTGCAAACCCTTTTCTTACACAAATATGCATTGTTTCACAATAAATGAACAGAACAATGAAATAATTCACCTTTTGTGCAAACAGTTCAATATGTTTTTGACACCCATTCTTCTATTTATAATTGAATTCAGACCACAAAACCAGGTGGAACAGTTTTTCCAACACAAATGTTTTCTGCAAACCCTTTTCTTACACAAATATGCATTTTTTCACAATAAATGTGAACAATGAAATAATTCTCTTTACGTGCATACAGTCCAATATGTTTGACACCCATTATAATTTTTCTATTTATCATTACATTGATGCCAGGCCACAAAACCATGCGGAATAATTCTCCCTTTCCAAATACACAAAGCAGACAATATCTATAATGATCATATTTGTATTACATTATTTCATGATAAATAGGTTATTTGATGTTACTTACCAGAATTTGTTCTTGTGCTCCGGCGTTAGCATGTTGTTAGCATTAGCATTCGTCCTTTGTTTTCCGGTAACTCATCTATCCAGCGTTTGAAAACGGTAAAGGACCATTGCTACATTTAGTAAAAGTGTTTTTACGTTTTGCCATTTTATACTAAGAATAATACTTATAAAACTGTTGAAAACGCATATCCTTTCTTTGTCTGTTCGACACGTTAGCGTTCCACAAGGACACAATGCTAAAACGTTAGCATGCTAGCTAAGCTAACATACTGCCTTTACCTCTGTCTACTACCCACTGAGAAAATACAGAAAACTAAACTCATTGTCCCACCCCGCAACCTTTTGATTTGCTCGAATACATAACAGATAACGTCCCCTGATTGGGTAAAATAAACTATTTTGCCTAGCAACAGCCTTCCATTGGTCGATTCTGCATTGGATGCTGTCACCCAACAGCCCATCCATTGGTCAGGTGCACAAGGGTCTGGTTGCATTTGGACAGGATGACAACAACCAGGAAATGCCTCACGAAAACAAAACGCATATGAATCTTTTCAGCGTAATCTCAGGAAAACAGCAAAGTAAACAGATTCTCGCTATTATAAACTGTTTTAAAGATATTTCATTTTTCGTGGCTTTCGGACATGCATGTCCTGCCCGGCCCCCAAGGGTTAAACGCCGGCGTGTCCGTAGATGGCGCTGTAGCAAATGTGAATTGCACGTAAGGCAAAACAATCGCCATTTTGCAAGCTAGGAATCCCACGTTCTAATAATGTGAAAACTGGATCATTTTAGTGATTTGGTTCTTTAAGTCTCGTTCAGGAAAAGGAACAACTCCTTTTCAAAGGGTGTAAGTTATAAGCTACATGCTCTGAATTGGACGATACAACGTATTATGACATTGTTTTACTCCAATTTGATGAACTCCCGAAACAAACGAAGATCAAGATTTCTTTGGACATCGGACTGAAAATTATTGAACGCCGAGTCACCTACATAGCTATGGTGAGTTCTGTTCTGCGTTATTATAAATAACTAAGTGTTGTTAGATTACTGAGTAAGAATGTAATGACTGTTTTGTATTAAACAATGACTGTTTGTAATATTCTATTAACATTCAAATTCTTTAGTCAAAGTCACTTGTAGCTGAACACAAGTTCTAAACCATTGGCGGGAAAGCAAGTTATAGAAACTGAGCTTGAAAAAAACAGCATTGGCCTGAGATGAAATACCTACAGTAACCCTTGTTTCTTTGTGTGTCCACAAGGTTGGTTGCTTACTATTTTTTGTTTCTTCGTTTATCCTCAAGTTCGGATATTTTGTTCTTCTTCGCATATCAACAGTTGAACAGATATGGTAACATTGTTAGCTAACCTGTCTAAATCGTGTTTCTTAGTGTATCAACAAGTTAGAATGTTATAATATATGTGCTTATTCCTTGTAACTTTCATCAACTGATACGTAACGGTAGCTAAATCGTGTTTCTTTGTGTAACATTATCCACATCATGTGGATAACGTTACACTTGGCAGTAACATTTAGCTAGACTAGCTAAACCTGCACTTGTTACAATTACGTTACTGAGGTGTCTTGTGTGTCTTTGTGTATCCACATTGTTCTTAGCTAGGCTGTGTGTGTCTTATGCTGCCGGGTTTTTAAACCTCTTTTCTAAACATTGCTTTCAGATCATGACGTTTTCTGTAGTTTTGTTCCCAGAGGAGGATGGCTGTGTGGCAGTAGTTCCACGACTGTGGCTCAAAGGGGGAGTTTGCTACTGGCCACCACACAGCATCACCAGCAGGAAGACCTTCAGCCACGACAAGTTTGCCAGAACTTGTTCACCACCTGAAGACACCTGGGAGGCTGTCCCTTATAAGCTCATCAAGCATGCAGTTGAATTTGAAAACTTAATAACAATTTGAAACTTGGAATGAAAATATGTTTTGCAGGGTAAATGCTTACAAAACCGTAACTTTTCCTAGACGTGTGAAAGACCGGACGTGTGTATTGCCAGAGGAGCGAAAATTGTTCCAGCGTGGGCCCCTACCACCCCAAGGACGCACATCTACACCACAACACCCTGTGGATTGCAGCCCTGGAGGTATGTGAATTACATGTTGATCTCGTAATTGCTGCAATGTTTACTTGGTTTCACCATATTTACCTGTTCACCAACTTCTGTTTATTTTTACGATGGAGCAAGCACAGTACTCCAAGGCACCAGAGAAGTACTCTACACCACCATGTGGAGGACTGCTACATAGGTATGTGTGGGTTCATTCACTTAACCCAGATGCTTAACTTGTTATTAAAGCATGTTGCTTCCAATTTTATTTGTCAATTTCAATTTAATTTTAAGGACAAGAAGGCAGAGGTTGGGGGAAGTTTTAGCTCTGCACATGAAGGTAAGAATGAACATTTTGGCGGACACTGCAATTTGAGTTCTGATTGTAAAATAACCAGATATTTAGGACTGAATAATTAACTGTCTTTACTTTCAGAACATTTGGAGAAGATCAAGCGGCTGACTGAAGAGAAGGTCGAGCTGAGGGCACAGCTGGCTCTACAATCAGGTAAAAACAAGACTATAGTTACGCTAGCATCTTGTCTTCATGAAACTGCATTTGTCTGAACGTGTGCCCTTTACTAAAAAGCAATACTGTACAGCCTTTCTGAAATTACATGTATATGGCAGTTTTGTTTATTTCACCATTAAGCTATTGACATTTCATTGTGCTATTTAGCTTCTGATAAACGTCTGACTGAAAATAATGTCAAGCCGAGGGCACAGCTGGCTCTACAATCAGGTAAAAACAAGACTATAGTTGCGCTAGCATGTTGTCTTCATGAAACATTTCATTTGTCTTGAATGTCATGCAATTCTCAAAATCATGTCAGACCATTTAAGTACAATATCTAATTATTTTATTACAGGAGGCATAAGGAAGTATCCTTCCAACCGGGATGCCATTGACGAGGCTGTCCAGAACCAGATCCCCAGGTACCAGAATGGGGCAGCTGACCGTGCAGGTGGGAGAAGAGACAAGGGACCTGCCGTGAATATGAATGACATCTCCAGCACAACCAATATTGCTGCTAATCTACAGTACTCTTTTTTTTATTTTAACTGCTGCTATGTACAGTGTTATGTATATGATCGCATTATCCTCTTAATGTATTTAAAGCTGTGTGTGAATGTTCTTAATTCTGACTAGTTGTAGTGTGCTATGCCACCATTCGTAAGCTTATTGAACTGATGTATCTATAATATTCAATAACTATCGATTGCTGCTAGGTCACACTTATGTTTATTACTGCCATTCTAGCCCTTGTTTATTTTGTATTGTATTATGTTTATTTTGTACTTTTTCACAATCAAATACAGTAATTTTACTATATCTGTTGCTGGACACGTTTTCTTGCACTATTAGATTTTTTTTAAAAAGTCATTTGCAGATGTTTTTGTATGCTTGCTGTATAATGCATGTTTTTTTGTATGCATCTTGCACTATTTGAAATAAATTGTTTAGATTTCATTCAGTTCATTGTCATTTGTGATATGACCAAAATTATTGTAAAGGATTATTATAAATAAAACCTAATATTGGGGCGTGAGGCGTCCCGCTGGGTTTAGTGCATAAAAGTTTCTAGCCACCGTCGAGCTGCTAGTGAGCCGCTGATCAGGGGATTGTTGGAAGACGTAATGAAAGCTGCTTTGCAAAAACACTTGGCGGCCGCAGCGGCAAAAAGCTAGTGGGCCGCCGGTGGACCACTGGCGTGTTGCTTGCTGGGTTGGCACTTGCACCGTCACAGAATAATACATCAGCAAAGATTTTTCCTATTTTTCCTTATTTTTTGCATTGCTTTTTTCACTCTGTTTTGATCCTTTTTCTTTTGCTGCACTCACTTCGGGATGAGCCAGGGTGGGCACGATGGGGAGCCTGGTCCTTTGGGGCGAACGCTGGAGCTCGAGGATGCCATGGAGGGACAGATTGCCGGGTTAGTAACAGCGTTCGGCAAGATGATATCTCACCTGGCAACATGATCGAGGGAGAAGAGCCCTTTTGAGTCTGCCGGAGCGGTTTCACCTCCTCTGGTCGATCGTGTGGAGTCTAGCCACCCCCAGGAGAGGGAATTCCGGAGAGCATTGCCTGAGAAGTACAACGGCAGTCCGGAGGGTTGTCGTGGTTTCCTTCTCCAATGAGTTGTATTTTGGGGACCAGCTGGTCTCCAACTATGAGAAGATAATCTCCCTTCTCACTGTGCGCGCCCTCGAATGGGCTACGGCAATGTGGGACAGCGGTTCCGGGGAACTGAGTGTGTTTTCCCGGTTCATAGCTTAGTTTCGTGCTGTGTTTAACCATCCCACAGAGGGCAGGGATGGGGGCGAGCAACTTCTGTGTCTGAGGCAGGGTAACAGCACGGCCTCTGAGTATTCCCTCGCGTTTCTGATGGCGGCGGCGTCCAGCAGGTGAAACGAGCCGGCTCTTCAGACAGCCTTCCACAATGGATTGCAAGCAGAGGTCCTGATGGAGCTTGCGTGCGTAAGCGATTCCATGTCACTGGATGCCTTCATCACCCAAACGATTGCAATAGATGGGCAGCTCCGGGTCTGGGATCGCCTGGCGTACCGTTCCCATGTCATGCCCACTCGGGTGGAGCCAGAGCCTATAGAGCTGGGAATCGCCAGACTCCCTGCGGAGGAGAGAGAACGCCAGAGTAGTCAGGGACTGTGCCTGTTCTGCGGTGAGAGGGGGCATTTCTTGAAGGGATGATCCTTAGCCCAGATGTGGAGCAGAAAAGGAGTACCCAGACTGAGCAATTTGGCACAGTATGTCGCTCTTTTAATTACAGCGTTTTCTTAATATATTAAAAACCGGTAAGACGGTGGTTAAAACAACACACGGCCTAACAACAAATCCATGAAAAATGTGTGGCAAAGAAGTCTCCCCTGGGGGTTGGGCGGGTGCTAAGCCTGGAATGTATTGTGATCCTAGCAACGTCTCTGGTCAAGGATATCGTTTTATTTTGTTTCACTAATAATGAATTACTGTGATACCTTTGATGAATTACATAGGAAGCTGGATCATCTTCATGGTTCTATAAAATAATTAGCGAAATTTCTTATTCAGACAGATATGTTTCGTATTTTGTTTATCTCCTAAATAAAGGAATTTCATGAATAAGATTGCAATACCTGTGTTTAGAGGTAAAACGGATTTTGTCGCTCTTCATGTGATCAGCTATTTTATCAACATTACACTTCATTCTCATTGTTAAGTTAATTCACAGGGAGCGTCATCCTTTATCTGGGGGTATCGCCTATTAAGAGTGATTTGAGTCTGCCTGGGTACTCTCTGGCCACCTGGCTGTCGCAATTATTACATTGCCTGATCGAAATAATTTGAGCCACATCGCAATTATTTTTATAGACAAGGATCTTTTTGCACATGATTTCAAAATTATGTTTCCAATCTGAATAACGGATTTTATATTTACTGTACACCTGAATTTATTAATACATGTGGTTAAAACGTTTTTCTCATGTGTCAAATAGTTCATTTTAATCATAATATAGTGTCCCACTTTACTTAACAAAATGTCCCACTCAAAAAAAGAATAGCCTACATAGGATTATTTCTTAAGAACACAGGCAATAATATTTTAATTTGTTTATTAGGCCCTACAAATGTACTAAATGAAAATTACACAACCCTTAAATTATTCAAAATAATTCCATTAGAATTTAGTTTCCATTTCCATCTCATTTTGATGATGTACAAGGTAAAATAAGGGACACTGTCGACCATTTTGCTACGATCAAAGGATATCGGCATGAATAGCCTTACAAAGGCCTAAAACACGGTTGCTTGATAAACACAATAATTTTGATAAATAAAGGAAATTATGATTTACAGTAGCCTACACTGTCACAGTGCCACCCGTGATCAAGCCAGCCTCCACCGCTTTCACGGTGCCGCTTTCACCGTGCCGCATTCACGGACTCCACTATTAAGCACACCTGTTCCTGATCACATCGCCCAGAACTTCCCATCAATATGCACACCAAATCCTCATTACTATGCCTACAGCTAAGGAAAACTGTGCACCAGGGTTTACGTTAGACGGCAAAGGCTTTTCGCCGGTATCAGGTGTATTCTGCCAGATGAAAATATCAACCGCCAAAATGTCCGGTGGGAAATATGCCAAGTTAATAAGTAAATAGATTAATAGCATATTAAATAGCCTAATATTGTGTGACCTGTATGATCTGTTGCCAAGGAAACAGCGAGCCTCCTCTCACTCTCACAATAAGACATTACTGAGTCATGTGACTAAGCTCGGCGCGAGAATCAAAAGCAGCACACTCCGACACCAGCTCCAGCATACGACTCCCAAACGTCGAAGGCGAAGCAGACATAACCGGGCCGATTTAAAAAAACTAGTGATGGTGCAACTGAGGTTCAGTAAACAAGCAAGGTTCAGTAAATGAGGTTCAGTAAATGATCTGCGCCAATAGTATAACTTTACAAACGTTTTTTTGCACGCTTGGTCTATGCATCCTATGGAAACCGACATCATTCTCGTGGTAGCCTATTTTTTGAGACGTTTCAAACATTGACCTCAAAATCCCTTAGTCAGATTGGAAACATGACTTTGCAATCAAAATATTGTGCAAAAAGATTGTTGTCTATAAACATAATTGCGATCTGGCTCAAATTATTTAGATAAGGCAATTATGGAGCTAATAATTGCGACAGCCCTACAGTTATACAGTATTTAAACTGAGTATATGCTCAGCTCACAAAGATTGTGAAGAGCTCATTCTGCTGACTAATTTCAATAAAAAACATTTGTTGGATCATGGAGTTTGTGTTTTATTGTTAAGTGTAGGCTATTATACAGTACGGCTATTTAAAACATATGTCCGGTAGTTCTTCTGTATGGCCGGAATTCTGGAGTTTTAACCCCATATTGGCCGTTTTGATAAGACAAATAAGAGACTGCGCTTGTCTATTAAATAATAATGATGCGAAATTAGGCTACATTGCTGCATTGCAAAACTATTCTAAAATTGATTTAAATATACTGAAATTTAGACACAACTTTTATTTGTCAATGCAATTGATTTGGAACATACCATTTTGAACACCCATCTTCGATGGCTTTTCCTAAATAGGTGTAGCATATATTACATTGTTCGGTTGTCAGAATTTTATACTCACAAACTGAAAACTATTTAGAGACTTATTACCGTTTGTTTTACATTGTATTCCTACTTAATAACTGATTAGGCATGTGAGAGTACAAGTATTGTAACAGGCGCTTTGTCTCACCCGTCTCTCTCTGGGTTAATGTGGAGTAATTAACATATATTTGTCGGCTTTAGGCCATTGTACAGTAAATAAGCGAATTACATGTTCTGTTTAAACGCCATTTTATTAGAAACTTTTGAAAAAAATCAATCATTATTTACTTCTGAAAATGTTAATGAAACATTGATGGGTTTAACGTGTAGCTATTGCCTGTTTAACAAACTAAACATCCTTCATGTAAACACGCTATGTTAAACACTTGAATTATATTTTCGCTTGAATAACAGCAGTTTCAGGCGGGTGTCGACGTTCTCACAGATGCCTCTTGGTGGCCATTCTTATTTTTTATTTTATGTTTTTGTCCATGCCGCACGGCACTGCAACTTGCCGCAGTATAACTAGGCATACTGCGGCATGCCTCGTTGCGGACCGCCCCTTTGGCACTGGAATTAAACGAGCAACATCTGTAGGTGCCTTGCATTTAAGCAACATAGCCAGCCCTTTCTGTTATCCATTTGTTCTGTCTTGTGGTTCTTTCTCTCCCCCGCAACAGCCCTGATTGACTGGAGCCACCGGGAGCTTCATAGACCAGTCCCTGTTTACTGTGCTAAGGTTGCCGTTTTATATTGTTTGTTAGCCACTGCACAGCACTGATTATTGTTCCTTGTTCTCGGAATGTGAGATGCGTACTTTGGTATTGCTCAAAATCATCAAAGTATATAAAGAATTTGAACATCTACATATGAGTTTTGTTTCTTTTTTCCACACCCTCATTTTTATGCACGCTTGGCCCTAGCACCGTCACAACAACATTAATAAATAAATGAAGACCATGTCTACAGAACTGGACATGTTGTACTGGTGGTTCAGCAGACCTGCCAACCCTGTACAACTTTTTAGAATACCAGATGCGTGAGGTAAATTGGGGTTCAGAATTGCCATTTGCACTTGCATTTGCCTTCATTGCACATCTATACATTATACTTGCTGACTGCATTTTGTTTTACTGTACTTGTACTGTTCAATGACAATAAAGTTCAATCTAAAGTTTTTGTTAGGATATGCGCCCAAGCTCCTCACTCAAAACTTTCTTTTTCAACTTTTTTGAGCATTTGAAAGGATCATTTGAAAGGATCATGTGATCAATATGTTTATAAATCAATGTTGCTGGTTGAGAAGCCTTATGGCCTGGTGGGAAAAAAAACTGTTAATGAGTCTGGAAGATGGCAACCGATGATATGCTCCGCAGATTTCACCACCCTCTGGAGGGCCTTGGGGTCAGCAGCAGCTGCCGTACCAGGCAGTAATGCAGCCTGACAGCATGCTCTCAATGGTATACAGGTACATCTAAAAAAATTTGAATATCGTGGAAAAGTTTTTTTTCTGTAATTCAAATCAAAAAGTGACACCTTCGTATATTCTAGATTCATTACACATTAAGTGAAACATTTCAAGCCTTTTTTGTTTCAGTCTTGGTGATTACGGCTTACAGCTCATGGAAATCAGAAATCCAGTATCTTAAAATATTAGAATATAATACAGAAATGTCACCAGTGGTCATATTTTGCTAAAATCAACATAATATGAAAGATACAAAATAGAATATTAGCGACTAAAACAACTTGCCATATCCTGGGAGAGCTGGCAACTGGTCAAAATCATTGTGTAAAAACATTCTAGAAGTTACATAACCCAAAGGTAGTTAGTGGGTGCTGCCATGTTTGTTTATCTGAAACAACTGTCTTGGAAATTACCACAAATTATGGAGCTCATTGTGGATTACAGGAAGTCTAAAGGCTGCAGCCTCGCCCCAGTTCTCATCGATGATATTGAGGTGGAGCGTGTGTCCAGCTTCCAATTCCTGGGTGTCCACATCTCCGAGGACCTCTCCTGAACCCTCAACACCTCAGCCCTGGTCAAAAGGCGATGCAGTTCCTTTACTTTTTGAGGAGGCTGAAAAAAGCCCGCCAGTCCACCATGATCCTTGTGAACTTTTACCGTTGCACAATCAAGAGCATTCTGACAAACTGTACCACAGTGTGGTGGAGCAGCTGCTCCATAGCCAACCGGAAGGCCCTGCAAAGGGTGGTGAAAACCGCCCAGCACATCACTGGTGCCCAGCATCCTGCCATCACAGACCTCCAGCAGAAGCTTTGTCTGCGCAGGGTACGCAGGATCATCAGGGACCCTTCACACCCATGCTACAAACTGTTTACCCTCCTTCCATCAAGCAGGCGGTACAGGTATCTTCGGTCCTGCACCAGCAGGCTCAGGAACAGTTTCTTCCCATCTACTGTAACCCTGCTGAACTCTGTGACCCAGAGAATTCTGTGAACTCTGTGACACATCACTTACCATATCCCCCTTCCTCTCTGGGACCTTGTTGCACTACTCCCTTGTACTACTCTGACACTGCCTTGCTATGCCAGATAATGGAAGTTTTCAGTTGTTAAAGGTATGTGTCTACCTCAGGAACCTCACCGCTGCTATCCCTGCATTTCAGTTGCACGTACACCTTGTACATTCAATTTGCCTCTTTGCACATTTATAATTGCCATTGTGCTTGCATTTTTACAGTAGTTACACACGCATGTCTACCTCGGGACCTCATTGCTGCTATCTCTGCATCTCGGGTGCACATGCTGCCTTAATACATCACTCCTTCATTTGCCTTGTTTGCACATCTTGAATGTCATTTTGAAATTGCCATTTGTACCCGAACAACTATTATCCCACTTGTAACATACACTATACCTAATACTTATACATTTCTGCCCTTTTTTATTTGCCTTATTGCACATTTAGTATTGCTCATCTACACATTACACTAGTAATATGCATATACTTAATACTTGTAAATACTCTGCCCTCCTCTGTTTGCCTTATTGCACATTTAGTATTGCCATATGTACTGCATTTGCCTTCACTACACATCTACACATTCCACTGGTAATATACATATACTTAATACTTGTAAATGTTCTGCCCTCCTCTATTTGCACTTCTGGTTAGATGCTAACTCCATTTCGTTGTACTGTACTTGTACTGTTCAATGACAATAAAGTTGAATCTAATCTAATTGAATACTCATACTTCATACAGCAATTGCAGGAAACAGTGGTTAGGCTTGATCCAACACATTGCTTGTTGAATGATGTTCAGACCCTGGCTAAATAGGAGTCAACCCAGTGGGTCACCCCCCTTCCCAGAGGAGTCACCCCAGTCGGTCACTCCCATTCCCAGAGCCCTTGGGCTTTCTCTCTGCAGAACAAAAGAACAAACAGATTAACAGCTTAACAGTTAACTCTGTCCCTCTGACCTAGCCATCTGTCCAGTTCATTACTTCCTTAGTTACCCCAGTCCACAACAAGATCCCTTTCATGAATTGCAAGCCATAAACAAAGGCCTGTTTATTATACCTTTCATGTATCAAATTTCCATTTCCACACAACTAAAGATTAAGGTGATTAGATGAGTATTTCTGAGCCCGGATCATCATATACATTTGATCGTCGTCCAGACAAATTTGCAGATCATTGGTCAGATATTTCTTTACGACACCCAGAATCCAGTGCCATGTCAATAAACATGGCTGCACATAGAGTAATAGCTAAAATATCTCAATGCAACCTTCAAAAATCTAATTTTCATTTATAATGTTTTTTCATCACTAAATATGCAAGAATCTGAATTCATAATATGTCAAACATCTGAGAGTTTCAGAATAATAACGTCAGTAAATTAACACACAACATATTGTCTGATAATTAGCGTATGTTTTACTGATGCAATAGCATGCCAGTACCTTTTCCATCGATAAGCAGGAAAAGCATTTTTTACAGTTGCTCAATAATTATTCAGTATACCTTTTAAAAGTATTACTGCGAGTAGTAGTTTGCTAATATAATTTTAACCAGTTGAAATCAGATTTAACTAGTTTCAACTGGCCACGTGGTGTTTTTGGGCAGCTATGCATGAAATGTACTGTGACATAATTAAATTCTGGAACTCTGTGCAAGTGCTGAAATCACATGCAAAAAAGGGACATTTGAAACTTATGCTGAAAAGGTTACCTTGAGTTATATTTGAGATACCTGAGGGGTATACTACAAAGGGAGTTCAACCTACTCAGATTTAACTTGAGGTTTCAAGGAAAGTCCGGGTTGACAAACTCTGATTGCCTAAAGTGGTGTTAAATGGTACTACGACGATGATTTAGATGTTTGTTAGTTGACTTGGTGTTAACTTACTGGAGTTTGTGCACGTTCGCCTAAAAGGGGTGCGTTCGGCAACGCAAGCTGAGTTTTTGCACAATGGCTCGTGCTTCATCTTCTTTCCCGGAGGAATGCACATTTATATAAAAAGGATATGAGGACTTTAAAGAAAGGTTAACGGTTAAACCTAACACTGTGGCGGCCAACAAATACAGGGAGGCTTGTTGGCAGCCTATTGCCGATAGTAAATTTGTGAGAGCAGTGTTCTTGTCATATGTTCTCTATTTTGGCTTACAGACTCTTATTTGCAGTATTGTTGAAATGTAAGGACAAGTAAAATAGTGTATCTAAATATGTGAAAACAATTAAGATAATTATGTAATGGCCAATTATGTAATTGGCTACATCTCTGAAATTGACCCATTACTCACTGTTAATTATTTAAGATCTACTCCATAAAACACCTAGGTTGTAGGACTACCTGTATGAATTTCATGATCAAATACATGAACATTAATACTGTGAAATGACTTCCTATTCACATAGGCCTAACCCCCCTCATGTTCTCCCTGGGGCGCTCTAAGGGGGATATGCATATGGTCAATCGCACCAATCACCCTTGGCGATCCTGTGGAAAAAAATGTGTTCTGTATATAGCCTAGGCCCAGCCTATGCATATTGAAAATAGACCAAGTATTTTTTGCGATCGCATAAAAAGCATACTTGATCTTAAGAACGCTTAAATGGCCAGGGAACACAAGAAATGCATCAAGCAGTTTAGTGAGAGCTACCATCTTGTGAACTGCACGGCATAGCCTACAGCATTCTTGCTCAAATGTTCAGCATTAGCCCCAGATCTCAAATTGACCAAAAAATAAAATAAATAAAAAACTAGCCCCTGATTTATTAATCTATAATTCAGATTGCACATTATGGCAATGTAGATGTGTAGGCTGCTAGCGTGTACATCAAAATTTTCCTCATGTACATTCAAAACCCTGTACTTTGAAAGCACAACACGCTGTTCAACATGAGCGCATTACTCCGGCGAGTGGCATTGGAGACGTCTGGCCCTAGAATCCGGAAAATATACGGAATTCCGTCAGATAAGGATCGATATCTTTATTAGAGAACATCATCGGGGTAAACTAGGCCTCTAAACACCCACCCCCTGCGGAGTAGGCCTCTCACAAGCTGTGCGACAATGTTGATCGGGTCTTCCAAATGTGCCTGCCTTTTTGTGGGAGGAAGGGCGGTGCTTATGTTGGGTAACATCAAGTTAACCATGAAGATAACCTGCTCGGAGCAGTTTAGAAATGCAGTGTAAGTTGCCATGACAGCATACCTCGGGTAAAACGTATTCACCTTTCGTAGTATGGGTTAACTGGGAAGTTACACCCGACGTCACCAAGTTACTCCAGAAGTTACCTCGGTAAGCCAGTTACCTCGCTTCATAGTATACCCCTCTGGTTTCAGGGACGTATACAGTATCATAGGATACAAAGACACAAGATGGACAGTCCACAGTGGCAAGCAGTGTCCCATCTATGCCCTAAGCCATGTGGGACTGTCTGGTCTGTGACTACATGCCTGTCCCTAAGGAGGATGACTGCAGGGCCTGTGTGAAAGCCACGTGTGTTCTCCGCAACTACCTGCGGAGGTAAAGCTACTGATGGCAAATGGTGACCTACCCAAAGTCACCAGAACAGGTAATAACAGTTACCAGCCCAGAGCTGACCATTTCTTATCGCCAACAGGTAAAGTCCCTTGGCATCAAGAGAAATCAAGTAAAACCCCATTAAACAAAGATACAAACAAATTTAAGAGCCCCATTTAAACAAAGGTAATTCTAAGATCCACCCCCGCTGTCAAAAAAAAAACATTTTACATGTTTTGTTGTGACGGTGCGAGTGCCAAGCATGCGTAAAAATGTGGCAGTGGAAAGAAAAACAAAACTCAAGAGATGACAGTTCAAAACTTTATATATATCCTCTTGTCTTTTAGCGATACAAGAAACGCACCTCATGTTCAGTGTGGCAGAAACAATAATGTGAGGCGCAATGGCAAATGAACAAAATATATACACAACTAATGAGTGAGTGAAAACAGGTGTGTCCTTGGGGTGCGCTGCTGCCATCACTCCAGGCGGTGGTTAGTACACCGACGCGGTGGAGTGCCGGACAGAAAGAGTAGCTGCGGTGCCACGCAGAGCAGATGTCACAGTGGCCCCCCTCCTAGGCGCGGCTCCGGACGCCTCCACATGCCTGCGCCCCTGGCAACCACAAGGTCGAGGAGCAGGCCGATCTGGACGGCGAGCGTGGAAGTGCGATGTCAGGGAGGGGTCACAATGTCCGCTGCCCAAACCCAGCTGCATTCCTCAGGGCCGTACCAGACCCTGTCCACCAGGTACTAGACACTGCTCCACCGTAGCCGAGAGTCCAGGATCGACTTCACTCGATACGCTGGACCCCCAGCCCCTGCGGAGCCGGATCCCCCCAGTGGACCAGGAACCACCAACCTGAGGAGAGAGACATGGATGGGGGGTGTGATGTTGGTATAGGGAGGGGTGTGCTGCAGGGTGTACAACACATCGTATACCTTCCGAAGGACACAGATCAGCCCCACATACCGGGGCCCAAACTTACGGTAGGACAGACGGAGGGGAAGATCCCTCGTGGACAACTACACCTTGTCCGCCGGGTGGTACTCAGGAGCGTTGCCCCGTGGCGGACCGGACCTCGTCGGACTTCCTGAACCACTCCTCCACGGCCTGGATGTCACTGGAGCTCTCCACCCAGGGACACATCGGAGGCTGGAACCCGAGCACCACCGAGAAGGGGGTCAGGCCTGTGAATGAATGGCGCAGGGAGTTTTGAGCATACTCCGCCCTGGGGAGAAAACAGGTCCACTCACCTGGATGGTCCATGCAGTAGGACCGGGGGAACCTTCCCAGTTCTTGGTTCATTCGCTTCGCCTGCCCATTAGCTTGTGGGTGATACCCGGATGTGAGGCTGACTGCAACCCCCAGCCTGGAAATGAAGGTTTTCCAGAAACGAGATGTGAACTGGGGGCCGCGGTCACTCATAATGTTCTCCGGAAGTCCTTACAGACTCAAAACCTGCTGGAACAGCATCTCAGCAGTCTGGAGGGCAGAGGGGAGGCCGGGTAGTGGGACGAATATGATCATCTTCGAGAACCTGACAGAAAGAGTAGCTGTCCACCACAGGAGGGGAAAACGACGGCGATGGTCGTTTTCCCCTCTGCAGGTGGTAGGTCCGTGAGAAAGTCCACTGACAGGTGTGACCAAGGCCGCTGAGGTACTGGAAGAGGATGGAGTTTCCCCCCGGAGCCATTAGCGGCGCCTTAGACTGCGCACACGGTGCACAACATGACGTAGTGCCGCGCAGTCCTCCCCATTCCAGGCAACCAATGCTTCGCTCTGAGCACTTCCAGGGTAGTGTGCACCCAGGTCACCAGCCAGCCCCACGCTCTCTAGGGGAAAGAGGGTCTTGTCCGGGGAGCACGTTGCTGGTGCTGGGTCCCATCTCCCTGCCTTCTGAATGTCTGTATCAATGTCCCAGGAGACGGGACCCATGATGCATGAAGAGGGTAGGATGGTCATGTCTCTGGGTAGGTCAGCCCCCTGGTCATGTAGGTGGGAGAGTGCATCCATCCTGACATTCTTCGTACCGGGCGGTACGTCAGGGTAAACTGGAAATGCTCGAAGAATAGAGTCCAGAGGGCCTGGCAGGCGTTGAGGCACCCCTCAACTGCCAGTTCCTGTGGTCAGTCAGGACAATAAATGGCTCCTGGTCGCCCTGTAGCCAGTGTCTCTACTCCTCTAGTGCCAACTTCACCGCCAGTATCTCCCGGTCACCCATGTCATAGTCTGTCTCCACAGCAGACAGTTTCTTGGAATAGTAGACACACGGGTGTAGCCGGAGGGTACATGCTGCTGGGAGAGGACTGCCCTCACCCCGACCTCGGATGCACCTCAACCGTGAAGGGCTTCTGGATCTGGGGTCTGGATGTTTTAGGAGTGGTGCCATTGTGAACCTGCCTTTCAGGTCGAGGAACACCCTCTCCGCGTCCGGGGTCCAGCGCAGGCGTTGAGGGTGACCTTTCAACAACGATGTGAGTGGCGCGGTGATGGTGCTGAAGTATCGGCTGAACCGTTGGAAGAAGCTGGCAAACCTGATGAAGCTCTGTAGTTCTTTGATAGTCCTCTGGACCGGCCATGACCTCACTGCCTCCACCTTCAGCTCTTCCATTCGCACGCCCTCTGGAGCAATGTGGTGGGGGTCTCCTTCCTTGGGTACCACATCTCCCCCTTCACATAGAGATGGTGTTTGAGGAGACGTTGCAGGACAACACAGACATGGGCTATGTATTCCGATTATGGTGGGGTGTAAATCAAGATGTCATCTATATAAACCACTATGTACCTCCTCACATATCCCAGAACACCTTAAGAAAGGCCTGGCCCGTACAGCTTCACCAGGTATTCGTAGTGGCCGGATGCCATGCTGAATGCCATCTTCCACTTGTCTCCCTCCCGGATACGCACAAGTTTATACGAGCTCCGGAGGTCCAGCTTGGTGAAGACACGCACAATGGCCAACGGGACGAGGGGCATCGAGTAGCGGTATTTCACTGTGATGGAGTTCAGTCCTCTGAACTCCATCACAGAAACTGGCTAAAGCAGGGTCGGTGGAGTGGCGGATGTACCCTTGCTCCAGTGTATCCTTTATGTAGGTCTCCATGGCCTCGTTCTTGGTAGATCCTGTTCCTGGGGGGGCGTGTTCTCTGGGAGGAGGTCAATGGCACAGTCCCAGGATCGGTGGGGAGGAAGACACTTAGCTTTGTCGCTGGAGAACACCCTGCTCAGATCCGCGTACTCAGGTGTGATGTTCGCTGGGAGGGCGCCCTCGGGGCTCTCCACCGACATGGCTCCACACAGGCTGGCCAGGCAGGCTTTCAGGCACCTCGTTGACCATCCCAGAACTTTCCGCTTGCTCCATGCGATGGTGGGGTTGTGCTGTTGGAGCCACGGAAGGCCCTGAATGACAGGATGTATGGTGGACAGTCTCTCCCGATGGCAGCCATTGATGGTGAGCGTAATAGGGTGAATCACGTGGGTTATCAAGCCGGTTGCTCCACAACCAGGAGGACCCTGGACAGGGACAGAAACAAGTCCTTCAAGCCTGGTACTCCGGAGGTGTGGGCCAAGACCTCATATGCTCCTAAAGTTTAAAACAGGGCAGGAGACAGGGAAAATTTAGAAAATACATTCCTTAGATCTACAAGGATTTATATTGGAAAAGGAAAACTGACCCTACTCCCCATGCACAATAATATAGCAGCGTAAGACCTTGGGGCTGAGACAGGGGGGTCCAGTGACACTGTGGCCCTATCCGGGGGAGGCCCCGGACAGGGCCCAACAGGCAGGAAATCAATCCACCCACATTGCCAAGCATCAACTAAAGGGACACCCACCAACCGCAACCGCCCTGAATGAGGGCCGAGTATTGCCAGCAGAGTTCAGCCCAACTCAAGAGATGACAGTTCAAAACTTTACATATATCCTTTATCTTTTAGCAATACAAGAAAAGAACCTCACATTCAGTGTGGCAGAAACAATAATCTGTGAGGTGCAATGGCAAATGAACACAATATATACACAACTGATGAGTGAGTGAAAACAGGTGCGTTTCTGGGTGCACTGCTACCATCACTCTCCAGCCAGTGGTAAGTACACCGGTGAGGTGGAGCGCCGGATAGGAAGAGGACTTTGTATCTTAATATAAAAGCATTGTTGTAAAAAGCATTTTACTAATATGGGTATAGATTTACTACACCTCTGAATTTATTAAATAATAGATCACACCATTGAAAATATGCTAGCAACTTTCAAATGCTAATGTAGGGGCGTCATTCAATGAACAGTGTTGTTGAGTATTTTATCAGGTCTTGTCACCATGTGTTTTTATCCCTGACAACAGTACCCCAAACCAGTCTTGGTACCGGTGCCCCAAATGGGTGCATGGTTTTGCTTTTGCCCGAACACACACATGATCAAGTAAGTATTTAATTGGAATCAGGGTTACGAGTGCAAGGGAAAAACATTACTGTGCACCTCTTCCCAGTCATCAACATCAGTATTATGCACACATGCACATGGAATTAAAAAATGTAAAAAAAAATAAACAGAATAAAAAAGGGAAGGAACTACATGAATGTTGTTTATATAAAAAACCTGACAAAACAGAACCATTATCACAATTTAATCATGCTTATGATGACACCACAGTTAGCATAATAATGTCAAGAAAGAATATCATACAGTATGTAACAGTTTACTAAATCTCCCCTCAGGCCTCACCACACATCACATTTTGGATGTATTAACCATAAACTGGAACACCTGGTTTAATTAATAATGTAATTATCAAGCCTTTTTAACTGAATTAGGTGCCTGCTTTGGGTAATATTAATTGGATCCAGGAAAAAATAATATGGCAATAGTGCCTTTTTCTCTCTGATTTATGTAATGAGAGAACAGTGATAAAGCACATAAAACACACATTTACAAATAATTTGAGTGAACAAACAATTATGTTGTCACCATCTTCTCTTATTGAATGTTTACTTGTATTTGCCTATATTGCTTATGCAATATCTGTTTTATTTCCTCATTTCTTAGACAGTATATTAAAGGATTTATCATTGGAGGAAATAGGCTATACAACATAATAATAACAATACGTAAATCAGTGTTCAATTTTATACCTATATTACTGAACAGATAAAAAAGACATCTGGGTATATAATAGAGGGCAATGATGATCAGCTGCCCACTGCAGGTATAAAGGGTTTTGATGCGGCCTTGGGTGCTCGCAATCTTAAGAACTGCAACGATAATTGAACAGTAAGAGAATATTATAAAGGCAAGAGGTCCAAGTAAAACCACCATTGCAGCAACAAAAATAGGAAGAAAATAAACATCCCAGTCAGTGCATGCAAGTGTTGTCACAGCAATATGATCACAGTAACAATGAAGAATTTTGTTCGAGGCACAGAAAGGAAGTGGATAGGCCCTAATAACCATATTAAGACAGGAAGGGTGAGCAAGCACCCATGCAGTGACATTTAGTATGTGAACAGTGGATTTCTTGATAATCATTGTGTATCTGAGTGGGTAACAGATTGCCACATATCTGTCTAAAGCCATTATTAACAGGATGAAGCTATTTAAGCTTCCACAATAGTGCACTAAGTACATTTGGAAAAAACAACCAAAAAATGACATTACGCCTGCCTGAAACCAATACTTGGCAATAATCTTAGGTAAAGTGGTGGTACTGAAGATTAGGTCAGACACAACCAGATTCAAATATATAAAATACATAGGTTTATGAAGAATGTTATGAGTTGCAAACAAGATAAGAACAACAATATTTCCAATAAAAGTGCAAAAATAAACAATGAATAACACAGCTGAGACAAGGCCGTAGACCTCTGGCTGAAGTCCAGGGAAACCAACGATGACAAAGTCCTTCACAAAACTCTGGTTTCCTGCAGACATGGTAAATGTTGACTTTTTTGGAACCAATCTGGAAAAGTATTAACGTTTAGTGTTACAGTAAATTATCCACCATTAAATTATAAAGTACGCCTAGGGTTTTTATTAGTGTGTTTGCCACTAAGAGAACCTAACATTGCTTTTTATTTTGTAGTGTGGGCCATATGTGTGTACTAAATGTAGTTACTAAACAAAGCTATAATATATGTAAACGGTTTAAAAGCAGACATTAAACAATGTGTTAACAAATGAAATTATTAACGTAGTACCATTATCACTAACCATTAATGTTTTTGCAGTTTGACAACACAAACCAAATCAATGTTGTTAGAATGAGGATGTCCTTACCTACATTACAAATAACTCAAATGTAAGTACAAACTTCCTTAGAAGTTCTTCACAGATGATCTGTACTGTATGCTCTCAATTTATATAGTAATGATCAAATCCTTGTTAATGACCGTCTGTTCGAATGTAAACTAACAAGGGAAAAAAAGAGCAAGTTAACATTTGCATAAAGTCCAAACAGAATAACAGATGATGCAATCTTCATTTCTTATTCCTCTCTTCTTCCCTTACACAGAGAATCAGCATGCGTTAATTGACTACATTTCAACACCACTGTGTCACTGAAGCTAATCAACACACTTGGAGAAGAGTCTTTGAACTTCATTGTATTTCCTCTATAGTGTGTGGTAAGTCCATTTGTTGCTAGGTGTAACATTATGCAGGCAAAATTCCATTATTCATGGAAAATTCAAAACCAGTCTATCCCAAACTGATTAACTGAAGCTCGACATTAGGCCCGGTCCAATGTCAAAGTAATGTAGAGACCAAACCATCCATAGCTGTTTATCTAACCACCAGAGACCACCACGAGCAAAGTGAGGGCAAGAGAGAGGAAAAATATATAACTGAAGAGGGGCAAACTTGACTATGATCAAAATCTGTTGTGGATTTATGGATTATAAAACATCCATCTGTTTGTCTAAAATCAGATAGATGCTGCTGCTTCTCTTGTCTGTGTTGTGTTTGATTGTGTGAGCTCCAAAAATCCACATGCAACCACCGACATTACCTAAAATCTCAGATAAAGCTGTATCATGAATTTCACTTTGCTATGTTGTAATAATGGTTTGAATAAAAGTTTCAATATGAATGGATTATCTATGATTTCTGATAATGTGTTCAGCATTGTTTATTCTTTAAAACAAATTTTCTTTAATAACAGGGCTACTTTAATTCGGTCACAAAATTATAAAATAATTTCACTAAAAATGAGTGTACAATGATTACGTTAATACACTACCGAACAAAAGTTTGAGGACAGTTAGAAATGTCCTTGTTCTCGAAAGAAAAGCACATTTTTTGTCCATTAAAATAACATCAAATTGATCAGAAATGCAGTGTAGACATTGCTAATGTAGTAAATGACTATTGTATCTGGAAATGGCAGATTTTTATTAAATATCTAAATAGGCATACACTGTAAACAATGATTTGATCAATAAGTCATGGTAACTTCTTTCTTTCATTTACTTCAACTTAAAATAATGATTTATGCAATTTCAACTGAATTTTATGAGTTTTCAGCATTCCAACTCAGGTTTTTAAGTCGGTTCAATAAAATGTAAATGTCTAGGTGCCAGATTAACTTTACACTGTGAGTTGTAATTACAGATATGTCTAACAGTCCGACTGTGAAACTATTAATGCATGGCGCCCTATATGGACTCTTTTTGTATTAGGAAATTGAGTCAGCAAAAGTATGGTATTTTCCAGTAATAGACAAAATATTAAAGAAATGTAGACCAAACGGGCCCCAAATACAGAACGACGGTGGCGAACTAAACCAAGCCGCGGAGGAATACGACAGCAAGGTCCCGATGAACATAAACTAAGAACCTGTGTTTAAAAACAATATATTAACATAACAGGAAGTTACCGCTTTAGATCCCATAGCGGCCGTCGACGGCCTTCCTTTAGGTTCCCGTAGCGGCCACAGATGGCAGTGTTTCTTTGACAATAATCTTTGTGTAAATATCACAGTCTACCTGATAAAAAACGTGTTACTGTATTCCCGTGGATGTTGAGATTAATAAGGAATCAGAAAAAGGATATGTTGCCATTTGACTTTAAGTTTTTATAATTTCTTTACTCAAAATGCTAGCGACAAAGCGGCCACGACTTTTTACCGTAGAAGAGGCTGTTTCTGTGTCGTTTGCTGATACAAAGTTGGAAACGTCCTTGCTCTTTGAAAGTGATAATTATGTCGTGCTGAGTAACAAATACACTGCAGATATATGTTTGGTGTTGTCTTTATTTCATGCTGTGAAATGTCTGTAATATCTTTTAGATGACAATGGCAACACTGTCGTGATAACTTGATAGGCGAGCGCATCAGCTGTGGTGCTCGAATGGTTGCTTGCTCACTATTGTAATTGAAAACATTGCAGTATTTAGCTGTGTAGTCGGCTAACTAGTTGAATGTTTTATTGCGTTTCTTCAGATTTCATTAATGTATGCAAACTGCAATAGCTAACTGCCCGGTTCAGTTCGTATGTCAGACTATAGAAAAGTTGTTTGGCCGCAAATGTGTTTTGCTTGTGAGGCGATGAGCTGTCACTTTCACTAGCTAGCCTAGATTAGAGCCAGAAATGTTGTGCTTTGCTGACGACATCATCACTTGATCATGATGATGTCCTGCATCTGCCGACACATGCTTTCAATGTCTTGAGATGTGTGGCTTATGCTTACTTTATGATCACGTTAGTTGTGCCTACCTCGAATGATTGCTTGCAAAATCGCCCAAAAAGAATCGCTGTGTTTTGTTATGCAAACTTAGATGTTTGTTCTTGTTTCTACCAATCCGTCATATTGACTGAAATAGTATAACTCATAATCCCCATAAAACCTAGCAGCAAAATGCTGAACTGGCTAGTTTCCGGTTCTTTTGGCATTTTCCCCATAGTAGATTTTTAGATCCAGTTCAAATTCTGTGTTTTGCGTAGAATTACACCACTTCGCTGTTTTGATATCAAAACAGGATGGTTTTCCAGCTGGTTTCCAGATGGTTTCCGGCTTTCCAGCTAGCCAAAAACGACGGAAAGTTAATTAGCAGCTAATGTGACTATCTCAAAGAACTACACTTACGTTCGACGTCATCAGCAAGTGCAGCCTGTGGTAGCTGGAAAACCATCCACGTTTCCCACAGAGAAGAATCTTAACAGCAAGAATATAGTTTTATTGTTGAGCTTTTTTCCTACAAATCAGCTTTTGTAGTTTCTCATTTTAATTATTGATTTCTTTTATCGTTTTTCTACCTCGGCGAGGGAGAGGCATCGCTAGAGTCATGTGTTAAGGTACAGTACTATAAAATGTGTTAGCTGCAAACAGCATTTTATATAATTTGTCGTAAAACGACAGGTAACTTTATTTACAAGATATTCATGATGTACAGTATGGAATTAGGTTTTCCACCAGGCCATGTATATAAACATGAACTTGCTAGCGTGCTATCATGTTTTAAGTTTTGGAAAACTTATGTACACTGTTAGTTATGCAAACGTTAGCTATGATTGTATGCAGCATTTCCCGTGTGAGCCAGTTTACTCGCCGCATCGAGAAATCGGATTACAACCAGAAAGATAACTAGCACACCGATGAAATGATGCACACCACTACAGCTGGCACTAGATGTTACATGGAAGTTATTTTAGTTCAGCACTACTTGCAAAACTGATGTTATTTTGTTGATGTAATTTACCAGGCTATTATTACTATTCTCATATGCTATAGTAGTATTTTTCTACTTTTTGTCTTTCAGCCCTGACTGCACATATCCTTTCCAGTAGCCATTTATCTGTGACCCAATTCACAGACTTACACCCCATCTAGCGCTTGCGAGCCAAGGACCCTTTTTAGCAGTGAAGTCATTTGTTTCGCCATAACACAAATCCTAAATTGCTGGCCCTCAACCCCCCATCACATGATGTGCAATAAGGGGTTGGTGCGCTGTCCCACTGTTGCTAGCCATAGCCTCCTGCTGCTCTAAAGACATCACCATGCCAGCCAGGATGCCTGCAGGTCCCAGGTTCCTTTGGTTTTTAACAATGTCCGGTACAGACAGGGAGGGTACCAGTTGTTCTGGCTCAGGTTCAAGGAATCCTGCCATGTCTGTAAACCTGCTATAGAGACAGTTCATCAACCACTGAAGAACCTCCTCTGTGGGTTCTCTGGTCAGGGGGTTATAGTCATCAGCCATGTACATCTCCACAGACTGCACATTGTTAGAAGTTGATGGCCTTTTCCATTCACAGACCCTGTCTGTTTGTTTACTTCCTGCGTTATCCCAACTAATAAACAGTGACCCTTTCGAAGGGTTGGCAGGATAGAGTAAAGCAACGGTTGGACCCCATACTATGTGCAAAACTACTGATTTTGTGGTGTTTCTAATTTGATAGTTTGTAGTTTCCCCTTTATGTTTGGTTGCAGTGTAGATCATACAATATTGAGTGTAGAGTGCATAGTTTGTCATTTGCATGCCTTATTAGCACATAGGACGGTGCCCACATCGACCGCGGTATATAAAAGGAAGGCAGTTGTGGAAGGTGGAACATGGGCCTTATGAATTGTTGTACTGTTCTAGTCTAGGACCCTTTGGTAATACAATGTATTTTTCTATTACTTGTCATGGTATTGGAGTTGTGTGCTGGGAATAAAATAATCTGTGTGGTGAGGTCAAGGTTCATCTAAGGCAGTTGTTTTGACACATGTACATCTGATGTTGTGTGGTGAGGTCAAGGATCATCTAAGGGGGTTCTTTTGACACAATTACATCTGATGTTGTGCACCACAAAAATAGCCAGTGCAGCTGCATGGCCAGATTTATGAGCTTGGCACTTCAACACAATATCCCAAACCTCTACTATGATCTGGTCATACAATACAGGCTAGATGTGTAAACAGAAAATTATATTCAGAATGTAAATAATGACAGCATTAGAAATTATAATGGTGTGCAATGTAGTATCCTGGATAATATGTTTATTGATAATAATAAATAATAATATTGATATAATAATATTATATATTTATCAATAATATTTATTGATAATAATAAATTCTAAGTTTTTTTCCCCTTGTATCTTGTTTGCTACTCTCACCAACACAGGATAAGTAAAACAAAACAATGTATTTGTTACTGCACTGCTAGCTCGCTAATGGCAATGACTAGCATAGAAAGAGGACGGAAGATATGTAACACTTCATTTCAACACAACAGCACAAGGATTTCGGAATGATCGTGCTGGTCAATGTTATCTAAGGTTAGAAATAACGTAGAGAAGTTTACTATAGGAAATCGTCTTACATTAGCAAGCAAGCAGGTTTATTTATATAGCACAATTCATACATCAAAGCAATTCAATGTACTTTCCAAAGAAAAAGAAAAAAATATATAAAAATACAATAACATAAAAACAAATACTCAAATGAAATCATCAAAACAAATGAAAACATCATAATAATAAAAAATAGAATAAGAAAATATAAAAAGAATAAAAACGGGATAAAAACGTAGCAAGCTATAAGGCCAAACAGTGTGGTTAAGTTTAAGTGCTCAGTCATAGGCACGTGAAAAGAGTAGTGTTTTTACCTGGATTTAAAAATTGATACGTTTGGGGCACGTCTAAGATCTTCTGGTAGTTTCTTCCAGTTGTGTACAGCATAAGTTCTAAACGCAGCTTCTCCATGTTTAGTTTGGACTCTGGGCTCTACTAGCTGACCTGTGTTCATGGATCTAAGAGCCCTGCTCGGTTTATATTCTTCAAACATATCAGAAATGTATTCGGGTCCTAAACCATTCAGAGATTTTTAAACTAAAAGCACCACTTTGAAATCTATTCTGTAACAGACTGGAAGCCAATGTAAAGATTTAAGAACCGGAGTGATGTGCTCTGTTGTCCTGGGCCTGGTTAACATTCTAGCAGCAGCATTCTGATTGAGCTGCAAGATTACGCACTTGATCCCTGGTTTTAAGGGCCCGAGAATCCAGCTCTTTACTAATACTTGTTCTTTTATTTTTGTTGCCAGACACAATAATCTCAGTTTTATCTAGGTTTAATTGTAGACAATTTTGGTTCATCCAGGTATTTATGTGCTCTATACAGTGACACAGAGAGTCTATGGAGCTGTTGTCATACGGTTCGAAAGCCATATATATTTGAGTATCATCGGCATAGCTGTGGTAGTTAATGTTGTTGTTCTGTAGAATTTGGCCCAGAGGTAGCATATAGAGATTGAACAGAAGCGGTTCGAGAACTGATCCCTGGGGAACTCTGCATGTCATAGCCACCCTATCAGATTCATGATTACCAATGGTGACAAAGTAACTCTGGCCATCTAGATAAGACCTGAACCAATCAAGGACTGTCCTGGCGAGTCCTACCCAATTTTCCAGCCTATCTATAAGTGTTCTATGATCTACAGTGTCAAATGCTGCACTGAGATCTAATAGAACCAGAACTGTTATTTCATCAGAATCAGTATTCAGCCGTATATCATTTAAAACTTTAATCAGGGCCGTTTCAGTACTGTGGTGAGGTCGGAAGCCTGACTGAAATTTGTCTAAGAGACCGCTTGAGGTCACAAAATTGCTGAGTTGATTGAAGACCACCTTCTCAATGAACTTTGCTATAAAAGGGAGATTTGATACAGGTCTATAGTTGTCCATTATAGATGCATCCAGTGTTCTCTTTTTTAATAGGGGCTTAATGGCAGCTGTTTTTAGAGATGTTGGGAAAATGCCTGATTGCAGAGAGCTATTAACTATTGGCTGTAGGTCCATTGTTATAGAGTTAAACATTGTTTTAAAAAAGTCTGATGGCAGTGTGTCGAGACAACACGTGGAAGCTTTAAGATGTCAAACTGTTTCTTCTAGGGATTTTTGATCAATTGTATTAAATTGCGACATAATAACCAAGTTATGTCTTGGTGGTCGTAGGTACACTACAGTGTCATTGTTAGACTGTGTAGTTCTGATGGTCCTTCAATACTTATAATTTTTTCAGTAAAGAAACACGCAAATTCATTACATTTCACAGTGGACATAAGTTCTGATGCTATCTGCTTTTTGGGTTTGTAAGCTTGTCGACTATAATAAATAGAGTGCGGGTATTATAGATATTCTTGTTGATCATTCCTGATAAATGTTGCGGTCTGGCCCTGCGTAACTCATTGTTGAAGCTACCAAGGCTTTTTTTATAGATGTTAAAGTGAATTTGAAGTTTAGTTTTCCTCCACTTACGTTCTGCTTTCCTGCATTCTCTTTTCAGGGCGCTTACCATCATGGGGGTTCTCCATGGTGTTTTCTGTTTGCTCATAGTTTTCTTTACCTTTACCGGTGCAACACGATCCATGACATTCAATATTTTGGCATTAAAATTATCCAGGAGTACATCAACTGATTCAGCACTTATTGTTGAGAGATAGCTATGGCTTCCATAAACTGAGCATTGGTACTCTCATTAACCCTTTGACGCATACGTTCACACCAGTGTGATCAGGCTAGAGTGTTCCCTGAAGCGTACGATCACACCGGTGTGATCAGAATGTATTGTTTAGAACGCCTAGGTACGAGTGATGTAGCAATGGCTGGTCAGACCGCGCGTTTATTTACTCACATTTAGCTCAAACAGTGTTTATAACTTTATTTCCTCATTGTAATTGTTTCAAGACCACACTATGATATTAACCAGGTAGCAAGCATTCACATCGGGACAAGGGTTACTTACGTACCAACAGGCAGCCAACACCAGCAGTTATATTTTTCTACAATAAACATAATACACAAAAACGAATTATATTAGCGACTACTATAGAGCATCTTATCATTTCCTGGAAGAGCTGACAACTGGTCAAAATCATTGTGTAAAACCTTTCTAGAAGTTACGTTACCCGTTTGTGGGCGCCGCTATGCTTTTTTATCAACCAAAGATAAAGAAATGTTAGTAACTCTGAGACCTGATGGTCATTTACATTTGCCAGTTTCGGACAGATTTGCCATCCTGGGAAAACTATGATTTGTCCCAATATATCACTGTAAAACAAATCTATAATTTCAAAAATATTAATAACACGCAATGAGAGCATTTGTGCTGGATATAGACACTTAATAGCGCATTTATAAATTTAAAAAGATTGCGACCCACCGCCCTTTGCCTCACAATACTGATCCAGTGCTCAGCAGTGAAACATCATGCAGATATAACTACAGTTCGTGTGTGGAAATCTGAGGGAGTCTATTGTTGGTGGCTGACTTTCAGTAACTAGTTCAAACAAAGGATATGTTAGAATTTTTTTTTTACTTCTACAGCTCAATACAATAAGACACATTTAGAACCGTCACCAATCTTCATTTTCGCTGCACCGAATTACAGGTCACACTTTGTTAGCTATCGGTTAGCTGACGTTTGCTAGCTAGCTACAGTTGCACATCAACCAGCTTTTGCAGGTCTTTGAATTTGAGTCAATGAGAGAAACTTGCAATGCAATGTCTGTAGTGTTCCTTACCTGGCAAGGTGACTGTTCATGTCAACCGTCTGAACGGCACTCAATGCACGTAGCTAACGTGGGGTTAATCCAGTCAGTTTGTTTTTGTGTTGGTAGGGTTCACACACAATAGCTCAATTGGCAGATCTAGTAGCGAACCGATGGCGCAAACTAAAACAGTATTACAGCACTACTTTTGTTGAGAAAAAAGCTCAACGTAATCTTAAAAAATCAATTTTTTCACTGATCGCATTTGTCCATTACTAAATGCAAGAATTGGAATTCATAATTTGTCAAACTTTTGAGAGATTCTGAATAATTACGTAAATATTGCCGGATAGATAGCGTATGTTTTATTGATACAAGTGAAGCGTGTCCGTATCTTTTGCACCGCAATCTTTAGAAACAGGACAGCATTTTTAAGATTGGTCAATAATTATTCAATATACATTTTTAACAGTTACTACTGGTAGAGGTTTGTTAATATAATTGAAAGAAAAAAATAGATAAATAACTAGTAAGAAGCGTAGTGTTTTTGGGAAGCTGCGGATTGAATGTATTGTGACGTCATAATCAAATTCTGGAATTCTGAGTGAGTACTGAAATCACGCACAAAAAAACTCATGCTGGGGGGCCATTAAGGCATATTTGAAACTCACGTGTGAAAAGGTTAATGTACCTTTTCTTAACAGAAACAGAGTTTACTCGAACATTCAGGGTGATAAGTGATTCAAAAAAGACACAGAAATGATCAGGCAGGGCCAAGTCTTTAACCATGACAGAGGAAATATCGAGACCGTTAGAGATAATCAGATCTAGAATGTGGCCTTGAGTGTGTGTACGCTCTTTCACATATTGAGTGAGATCAAAAGTGTCAAGTAGTCCAAAAAGTTATTTGGCATTATTGTCCATACTATTATCTATGTGGATGTTAAAATCCCCAGTAATAATAAACAAGTTATAATCAACTTATATAACAGAGAGTAGTTCAGCAAAATCATCAATAAAATGTGCAGAATATCGTGGAAGTCTGTAAATGGTTAAAAACGTCATTTTGGTGGTACCCTTCAATGTAAAACAGAGGTATTCAAAAGAAATTACCTAGTGTATTTTCTTTGCACTGGAATGTATCTTTGAATAAGGCAGCCACTCCTCCTTTTCTACCATTTCGACACGTATTCATATAGCCACATTTTTCAGGTGCTGTCTCGTTAAGAATAGTAGCACTACAATCTTTTGTTAGCCACGTTTCAGTGAGAAACATAAAATCTAGGTTGTAGGATATTATGTCATTTACCAAGAATGATTTGTTGGCGAGAGATCTGATATTAAGTAAAGCCAGCTTAATAGATATAATAGGGGTTCCTGGACTAGTAGGTTGACGTGTTACAGTTAACAGATTAGACAAGTTTACTTTATAGGTTGCATGCTCACGCGTCCTTCTATCTCTAATCAACACAGGAATAGAGATACTGGGTCCTAACTTGTACTCAAAACAGTCGGCATTGCTATTTTCACAATAGCAGGGACACGAAGCACATCACTGAGTATATTCTGTGCTCTGTGGAAATAAAGGACAAGGTTGTTGACGATGTGGCAGTTGTCTAAGCATTCGTTTTACACTGGGGGGAGGAGTGGGACATAGGGAAAGATGAGCTCTGCTCTCTTTGGTTACAACTAGCTCCCTGATTGGTGAGTGTGGAGGGGGGGAGGGTGAGTGTGGTAGAGGGTGAGAGGGGGAGTGTGATAGAGGGGGAGAGGGGGAGTGTGGTGGAGGGGGGGATGGGAGTTGTTGTGTCCCCAATGTTTTTTGTGTTTCAGTTGCAGGTTGGTTCATTCATTGAAGTTTAGCTACAACTGTGGATGAAGTGGAGTTGTACGTTTTGCCTTGTATAATGAAAAAATTGTGAGTCATTACAAAGACAATCATGGACGTGTGGTATGACCACGTGGCAAGTCTAGAGAACGGTAGGTGGGACTTGCAACATAAAACACACAAATGGTCAATACAGCCAAAGAATGGACCCTGGGACCATGTAAAGGCAGAGTGCAAAATAAAGGTTATTTTAATTTCCAACTCAAGCAAACAAGTGTGAATCTGCACCTGCACCGGAGGGGAGAAGGAACGTGGGTGGTGCCAAAGGAAATAAATTAACAAAAGACCTACCTAAACAATAAGGGAGCTAACTAACCAAGATTCCAAAATTATAGAGGGTGGCACTTTCCCCTAACCTACTGTGTTTAACAGAAAAAGACCGCCTATGGGTAGAAAACCCAAAATAAAAATCAATAAGGGTTAATAAACCTAAAATAATAGCGGTAATAACAATATAAACACAGAACATCTGAATCCAAATCCACCAGAGGTACACAAGGACACACAAAGTCGAACAAGGGCTGGCGTGGCAGCAATGTCTATGTTTGCAACACCGGAGCTCTCTCTTCCCAGGATGCTTCCAGGGTTGTATTTAAATGGATGGCGCAGTAAGGGACTGGCAGTAGCAGATTGACTGATGAGCAGGCGGGAACAGGAGGACAAGTTGAAATGGCAGTTGACCAATCCCGGGAAAACTAATGCGAATACGTAGAGGAGAGCAAAACACAGAACACAAACAACACAAGGACACACACACACACACGAATGTGTTGGGACGTAACAATGTGGAAGGCAGAAATACAGCTGTATTTACCCAAACTGTCTAACAGTCCCCCAATCCCATGTGGAATTTGCACAACATAATAGGAACCAGCACAAAAAAGGAACCAGTCCTGTTGCAAACTGCTCCAAAAAATTGAGGGAACACTTAAATCACACATTGGGTCTCGATGAAGCAAATATATTAAAGATCAAAATCTTTACTGTACATTGTGTAAAAACAAAATGACGTAGCAACGGTCAATGGAAACCAAAATCACCAATCGATTGAGGGCTGGATTCAAACTCACACCAAAAATCAAAATAAATGAAATTACAGGACGTTCCAACTTGCGTGAATTTCATTACTCATAATGTGACTCAGTAGTGTGTATGGCCCCCACGTGCCTGTATGCACTCCCGACAATGTCGGCATGCTCCTGATGAGATGGCGGATGGTGTCCTGGGGGATCTCCTCCCAGACCTGGATCAGGGCATCAGAGAGCTCCTGGGCATTCTGTGGCGCTACTTGGCGGCATCGGATGCACGATACATGTCTTCTCAGAGGTTCCCAATTGGATCCAGTCAATGGCATCAATGCCTTCGTCATTCAGGAACTGCCTACACACTCTGGCCACATGAGGCCGGGCATTGTCCTGCAACAGGAGGAACCCAAGGTCCACTGCATCAGCGTGAGGTCTGATGATGGGTCTGAGGATTAACAGCAGTCAGGATACCGTTGGTTAGCACGTGGAGATCTGTGCGACCCTACAAGGATATGCCTCCCTAGACCATCACTGACCCACTGCCAAACCGGTCATGCTGGATGTTGTTGCAGGCAGCATATTGTTCACCACGGCGTCTCCAGACTTTCGTGTCTGTCACATGTGTTCAGAGTGAACCTGCTCTCATCTGTTAAGCGAATGGGGCGCCAATGGAGGACCTGCCAATTGTGGTGTTCTCTGGCGAATGCCAATCAAGCTACACAGTGCTGGGCTGTGTGCACAGGTCCCTCTAGAGCAGACCTGGGCAAGATAAGGCCCCCGGGCCGGATCCGGTCCGTTGAGTAATTCTATCCGACCCGCGATACATCCAAAACTTTTAAAATAATACAAAATAAAAAATACCTGACAAGGTCCGCAGATTACGTTAGTTTATTTACTGCTGCATATTTATTTATTTTCAAATTAAAAGTCCCGTGGCACTCCCAGTAATAAGTACAGCAGTATCATACTGTCTGTTTAAAATACCTTTAAGTTGAAACAAGGTATTTGCGTTGCTATGATACGTAAGGACCAGCACCACAATCCACACACGGAAGTTATCATTTGTACGTACTATACGCAATTGATGGCTAGCGATCTCTGGAAATGAGCCTTAGAAAAGTTGATAACGAAAGCAGGGTATTTAAAAAAGAGTTGACAGGAAAATATTTATTTGTAGATGTCACAGGTAAAGCAACTTGCTTAATATGTTAAGCTAATGTCGCAGTTTTTAAAGAGTACAATTTGCAGAGGCACTTCCAGAGCGAGCATGCAGAGAAACACAAACTGTCACCCGATGCTACAATTCAACAAGTCCAAGCGCAGATGCAGCCTCACTGATGAATATCTTGCAGCAGTACCGCACACTGCTTCAACAGAACCGCACACTGCCTCAACAGTACCGCACACTGCTTCAACAGAAATGACTTCTAACTTCACCTCTTGTCAACGTCCATACGAGGTTCTCCTGTTCATATTGATTGAGTAGCCCTAAAAGTTGATTTCTTGGGTCTGGGCTGCTGGAATAGCTGTCGTTAAAAGCACGTAGTACAAAAAATATACTGTATGAAGTTAGACAACGGCAATTATACCAACATTTGCTTTGAGTGAAAATCTTCAGAAGTGATTTCATAGACTTATGGCTGCCCTAATAACTATTATATAACTGTTATACACTATACCTTATGTAATAAACTTACTCTGTTGAGTTGAAAGTTCAGTTTTAAGGCAAATATGTGTTGCAAAATTTCTGTTGAGTAATAACCCTAAAAAGGGATTTTTTAGGCCTTTGCCTGCCATAATAACAGTTGTTAACAGAAAATAATAAAAAAAAACATTGTTAAAGTAAATTAAGTTTGATTATGAAAACGGTGTTGCATGGAAAATAAATATGCATAAATATAATATGCAAGTTAACAGAGTTAGCTATGTTGTGTGTTTTTTAGGCATGTTGGTTAAAAAAGTAATCTGGCCCATGATGCACTCTGGCATTTTCAGTGCGGCCCCCCCCAGTGAAAAATATTGCCCACCACTGCTCTAGAGGACATCAGACCCTCATGCCACCCTCATAGAGTCTGAAAGTTTCGTCAGAAACATGCACACCAGTAGCTCGCTGGAGGTCATTTTGTAGGGCTCTGGCAGTGCTCCTCCTGTTCCTCCTCACACAAAAAAGCAGATACCTTTCCTGCTGCTGGGTTGATGCCCTTCTTCGGCCCTGTCCAGCTCTCCTCAAGTAATGTCCCTGAAGGTTAATTGACTTGGCGTTATACTGTGATGATTACATGTTCCTTTAATATTTTTGAGCAGTGTATGTATGCAAAATATTAACGTCTGCATTGCTTTATGGAACAACAACCTATACACTTCATATTCATTGTGCCTTCTGAAACTACCCACATATCACACCTTGTGCATTCATTTGTTGATATCTCAAAGGACGGTGAAATGGCAGCCGACAGAATTCTGACCATTTTCAACACAAGCTAATGCTAATTCTAATTAATGCCTTTAAAACTCTTCTACTGAACTGTACATCTGATTTACTCGCCAGTAAATTTCCAGACTCTAGGCCATCAGACGTGAGTGTCAGGTCCTGGCAGGGGACCTCTAGGCACCTCTGCGTTACTGTTTTCTGTTCTCCCCAATTAGAGATAGTAGCATCTCGTTGTCTCTAATTGGGGACCCTATTTAAGTTGTTCTGTTTGCTTTTCCTTTTGCTGTTTCCTCCCGCTCCGGCGCTTCGTACAGATTCGAGGGCGGAGCATCCCCTCGCTTCGGCACCTCCTACGGATTTGGGGGTGGAGCATCCCCTCGCTCCGGCGCCCGGTACGGATTCGGGGCCAGGACGTTCCCTCGCTCTGGTGCCCTGTGCAGGTACGGGGGCGGAGAGTCCTCCCTTCATCCCTTCGCCTCGTCCTGCTCCGGGGGCGGAACCGCCACCTGCTGTCATGGCACCCCATCCTGCTCCGGGGGTGGAGCCTCCACCTGTCCCGTCACCGTGTCCTGCTCTGGGGGCAGAGCCTCCACCTTTCCTGTCACCGCGTCCTGCTCCGGGGGCGTAGCCTCCACCTTTCCCGTTGCCGCGTCCTGCTCTGGGGGCGGAGCCTCCACCATTCCCGTCGCCGCGTCCCGCTCTGGGGGCGGAGCCTCCACCATTCCCGTCGCCGCATCCTGCTCCATGGGCAGAGCCTCCACCTGTCCCGTCGCCACCTGGCGCCCCGCCCTCCCCGCCTTGGATGTTAGTTCCCGTCTTGCAGAGGTGCCTCTAGGCATCTCTGCGGTACTGTTTTGTGTTCTCCCCAATTAGAGATGAGACACAGCTGTCTCTAATTGGGGAGAACACAAAATTTACCCTATTTAAGTTGTTCTGTTTGCTTTTCAGTTGTTGGTCATGTTTGGAGTTAGCTGTCTGTTTTGCTTCTCTTCAGTTTGTGGTTGTGCTCTCCTTTTGTTGTTTTCAGTCAAGTTTGGCATGAGAAACATTAAAAGGATGTTCCCCAACTCTGCGCCTCGTGTCCAGCTTACCCCAGCCGTGACAGCGAGGCTACATGGAGGCAAAGTGTGGCCAGTGCCACCCTAAGGTGAAGCTTTGCCACCCCACCGTCCACCCAGTTACGCCAAGCAAAGCAGTCAGAACACAGAAAAAAACAGTTAACAAAGTCCTTTGACGCTGACGCAACTACAGTGTATCGCTGTGATAAGCTACCTTGAATAGAACCCACTGCCTTGATCTCTGTGTAGGAGCAGGACAATTTGATATTGTCCAACAAAAAGGATAATCGGGTGAGTAAACGCTGATTAAAACGTTAACTCTATATTATTTATTGCCACCTTTACATGTTTACATGCTTACTGTTAAGTGTTGCCATGTTTCAGAATATTTAAACTTACACTTTGTCTAACTAGCCTACTGAGATGTAACTAGCTACAGATTATGGATTTTATCATTTATTTAACACAGTTCCTTTGCTTTCTAGAATTATTCTTTAGCAAAGTTAGTTTAATAGAAGATAAAAAAATGTTGTTGACCCCACGTAAAATGCAATTTGTCAAGAAACCACATAGTAAATTATAGCCTAATGTTTATGGCAGCAAATATATATACAGCTCTGGAAAAAATTAAGAGACCCCTGCAAAATTATCAGTTTCTCTGGTTTTAATATTCATAGGTATGTGTTTGAGTAAAATGAACAATTTTGTTTTATTCTATAAACTACTGACAAAATTACTCCCAAATTCTAAATAAAAATATTGGCATTTAGAGTATTTATTTGCAGAAAATAACAACTGGTCAAAATAACCAAAAAAAGATGCATTTTTTTCAGACCTCAAATAATGCAAAGAAAACAAATTCATATTCATTTTTCAACAACAAAATACTACTGTTTTAACTTAGGAAGAGTTCAGAAATCAATATTTGGTGGAATAACCCTGATTTTTAATCATAGCTTTCATGCGTCTTGGCATGCTCTCCACCAGTCTGTCACATTGCTGTTGGGTGACTTTATGCCACTCCTGGCACAAAAATTCAAGTAGCTTGGCTTTGTTTGATGGCTTGTGACAATCCATCTTCTTGATCAAATACCAGAGGTTTTCAGTGGGGTTCAGGTCTGGAGATTGGGCTGGCCATGACAGGGTCTTGATCTGGTGGTCCTCCATCCACACCTTGATTGACCTGGCTGTGTGGCATGGAGCATTGTCCTGCTGGAAAAAACAATTCTCAGAGCTGGGGAACATTGTCAGAGCAGAAGGAAGCAGGTGTTCTTCCAGGATAATCTTGTACATGGCTTGATTCATGCCTCCTTCACAAAGACAAATCTGCAAATTCCAGCTTTGCTGAAGCATCCCCAGATCATCACCGATCCTCCAACAAATTTCATTGATTATATACTTTAGTCAGGGCCTTATGCATGTGTATAGTAAATTAAGTTAACTATCAAAGAAATTGTCTGAGCAGTTTAAAAGCAGAGATTCAAATAGTGTTCTCAAGTCAAATGATAAGCTGAGTGATATTATCACAGATTATCCATGGTGTTACAGTCTGATGCAACATAAATACGATAAATAAAAATAAAATGAATATACATATATATAATATACTTAACAATATAAGAAAATGCCCTTACCTTGGTTACAAGAAACTAAAATATGAGAGGCACAACACTCCTGATGATATACTGTGCTCTATACTTGTATGCTCATAATTTGTGCATTTAGTAACCATGTCATTGCCAGTGACATTGATAAGTTCTGTGGAGTGTCAAGTCACGAGGGAAAAAAATAACCAGCAGGTTAACATTGGCATTTGACCTGCAGTGATTAGGGAGCATCACTTAGCCAATTCCTGACAATCAAGTTTGACTGGCTGGCTCAACTACATCATTAGTTATCATGGTACAGTACTTTTTATTACTATCTATAGGCACTGTAGCAATAGAATGCGGTTTGAGTCTTTGTGGCCCAATAACAATATTGCACACTTAGAATACATTTTTATTTTGGTATGTCAAAAAGATGCAGTAAATAAGTAAATTGACCACAGACCATAAAAGATAGTAGAAGGTCACTATTAATGGCGTTCAGTCAAAAACAGATATAACCAAGTGAACGTTAATTCCAAATCCCTTATGATTCATTAATTCTAACAGACACACAATGTACAATGCTGTTTCCAAAAAAGTTGGAACTTTGCATAAAATGTAAATAAAAACAGAATGCAATAATGTGCAAATCATGTAAAATCTATATTCAATAGAAATCCAGAAGACTTTCTATTCCAGAAGACTTTATCCAGAAGACTAGCTTAGTTTAAAAATGTATGTACAGCTCCGGAAAAAATTAAGAGACCACTGGACCTTTTTCTTTCCTTCCAAAAAAGTCGAAAAGATATTTTTTGAGTGAGGAACAGAAGGGTTAAAATTAAGAGACCACTGAAAATTGAATGCTTCTGTTCCTTACTCAAAACTTTCCTTTTCAACTTTTTTGGAAAGGAAAGAAAAAGGTGTTGTGGTCTCTTAATTTTTGCCGGACCGCGTAAGCGTTGCCGGCCTAGAAGAGCCAATGTCTCTTACTGAGTGACTGAGTGCCTGACTGACTGACTGAGTACCCCTTGTTAAATAGCGTAGTGGTTAGAGATGCGGGATCCAGAACAACAGGTCCCGTGTTCGCCTCCTGTAACAGTCAAAACGCATTAAGCCTGAGGTTCAGGACAGACGAAAACTTCACTGGCTACAACCCTACGTAGCTACATAATAGGAAGCCTAAAATAAAACGTTTCTGGTGGATATTAGGATTTGTTCAGGATAGACAAACACTTTGCTGGCTTCATGATTCTCTCGTCTTTTCACTTGACAAAAAAGTCAGTTATCGTTAGTGATGGCCATTCGAGGCTTCATTACCGTTCTTCTAGCAGCAGGATATTATGCTAGCAGTGCTAACTCAGATTTTCTTTTTCAAAATAAAAGTCATCTTTGAACTATACAAGTTAATATAGTTAACAATTGTTAACTATATTTCCTTATACATTACAGTTATGGCTTTTATTATGATAAAGAAAATCTGAGTGCTGCCAGCATAATATCCTGCTGCGAAAATAACGCTAATGAAGCCTCGAATGGCCATCAGTAGTTATCGTCACCTATATTGATAGATACTGTATCTATGTCATTCACGAATGGCTAATTAGCTGTTAAAACGGCCAGTGGCAAAAGAGGCTTTGTTCAGGATAGACAAAAACCTTGCTGGCTACAACCTTGAGTAGCTACGTTATGGGAAGCCTAAAATGAAACTGTTTACTGTTATATTGCGAATATTTCTGGTGGAGTTTCGAATTTCTGGTGGAGTTTCAGGATTTGTTCAGGATAGACAAACACTTCGCTGGCTACACGATTCTCTCATCTTTTCACTTGACAAATAAGTCCGTTATCGTCACCTATATTGATACAGTAGTTATCGTATCAATGTCATTCACGAATGGCTAATAAGCTGTTAAAACGGCCAGTGGCAAAAGCCATAAAGTTAATAGATGCTATTTGTGGTGAAGGTAAACTTAATAAGGAACGTTACTCAGTTCAACACAATGCTTAATGGTGTCTAGCGAAATATTCAAACCTGGCGAGATGTTAATGCGTGACAAAATGATCTAATGTCGAGATGCTATACCGACACCCAGCCAATGTATAGCTCTGTGTCATAGCGGTTAAGGACACAGCCTTTCGTGTGGGCGACATGGGTTTGATTCTCGGGAGGGCATCAACAATTAAAGCTTTTTTTTGCGGGCCGGCTGAACTAGGCTTGCCTGGTTTCTTGTTTTTATACATCACATTACATCTAGATCAGGGCTATTCAATTCCGGTCCTCGAGGGCCGAAACATTTCTGGCTTTATATAATAATATGAGACTGATTCAGACCAGAGGTGCCGGGTGAAGGCAATCAACTAGCAGGTAGAACCAAAAACCATAAGTGTTTCGGCCCTCCAGGACCGGATTTGAATAGCCTTGATCTAGATTACTTAGTCATTTTACTGTACATATTATTCTGAATGACTGGTTGAAATGTAAATTCTACCCGTGTTGTCTTACCTGTGTTTAGTCAATACATTCTACCCGTGTTTAGTCAATACATTCTACCCGTGTATAGTCAATAATTCATTATCCCATGTGTAATGGAAATTAGTGTGGTGGATGGTCAAGTAAGATGTTTTTAGGCCTGACAACCTCCCGCCAACATAGTCTAATTATTTATTGTTGTCTATGCATAAATTGGAAATCGAATCATGATTGTTCTAATTGCAATCCCCATATGAAATGCAATTCAGAATTTAATACATTGTGGTGGTCAGTCAATCAATCAGATAACAATTAAACAGGAACCACAATTCTATATTTTCTTCCTTGTTTTTTGACCTGGCCAAGAACAGCAAATGTCTCTTACTGAGTGAGTGAGTGAGTGAGTGAGTGAGTGAGTGAGAAGGGTCTTTCTGCAGATGGGTACTGTCAGCCAGGGGGCTGGTGGACGGGGCTTGAGCACTGTGGGCTGGTGGGCGGGGCTTGGGCACGGTGGGCTGGTGGGTGGGACTTGGCCTCTGTGGAGCTTTTGAATGGGACTTACAGCTGCTGCTGAATCACATGTCTTGCTCCTGTTTTAATTAACTCTTTCACTGTTTTCAAGTTATCATTATAAACAATAACCACAATATGTTTAATAGACAATATATATATAAAAGTTATTACAGACCTTTGTTTTGACAAAATAACATACATTTGGTGTGTGTTTATAAAGCACAATAAAGAATTGTTCAATATCCATAAATTCTTTTTTCTTTTGCTTTTTGGCATTCTGAGGATTAATTAAATCCCACGCTATGAATTTAGCTACAAGTCTTTATCCAGAAGACTAGCTTAGTTTAAAAATGTATGTACAGCTCCGGAAAAAATTAAGAGACCACTGCACCTTTTTCTTTCCTTTCCAAAAAAGTCAAAAAGGAAGGTTTTGAGTGAGGAACAGAAGCGTTAAAATTAAGAGACCTCTGCAAATTGAACGCTTCTGTTCCTCACACAAAACGTTCCTTTTCAACTTTTTTGGAAAGGAAAGAAAAAGGTGCAGTGGTCTCTTAATTTTTTCCAGAGCTGTATATAGATTGAAAACTTGTATTGACAATGGCCATGTGATGTCTGGCTGGGCAGTGTGAATCCTGGTTGGGCATTGTAAAGCCTGATTGGGCACTGTGAGGCCTGGTTTTAAACAATCTCAGGAGGCATGTCTCAAATGGGCAATTCCATCCCCCATATTCACTATCCTGCTGTTCATAAACATCATAGACAATTCACTTTACAGCTTGATCATCATCACAGTATCATAAACTGTCTTGTGATGTATAAATGTACTTTTAATTGAAAAGTTTTTACACTTTAACTCAATGTTTACTCAGTATTTTCATATGCCTGAATATTTTTATTACTTTATTGTGTGGGTCTGTGACATAAGATTTTCATTGTACATGTCCAACAACATCTGCGTTACTGTGCATGTGATAAATTAAGTCAACTGCAACTTGATTTCTTTAATATCCTTCACAGAACAATACATAAATACATCCAGATTTACTGAGTGCAAATAGAATGTGTTTTGAACAGAAAAGAAATATACAGCTCAAAATGTAACGAAGTGGATTTATTCAATATTCATATAGAACATTAAAAAACATACACATTTCATCTAACAAAGTCAGAGATGTTTAACTACAGTAAGCAATCTCATGCAGTAAAATTAATATAAATAAACCTTTCATTGTTTATTAATTATTCGTCACACCGTATGTCCATAAATGTACATATACATGTACATACATATAAATGTACATATACATGTACATACATATCTTTGAACACAGCATATTTCCTGTGGACATCTATGTGCTTCTGTTTTGGTCATATTGTGGTGGGTTTGACAAAGTGGGCAGTGATACAGCTGCCAACACAATGAGCATCTTGATAACTGTAGCAGGTCCTCTGCTACTAAAATTGTCTGGTGCATCTGTTCAATAAGAATAGGACCAAATATTATATCACTTGTGCGTGTTAAAAGAAATGAGTATGGTGCTTACTTTTTTAAGGCTTATGGACAAACGAATGATCTACGAACATCATAACATTTTCTTTAACTCCTCAAATATCGAGACACTATATTACAAACTCAATTACTGCTGAACCGCTACAGCTACATAAAACACCACGGGCAAACGCGTACCTGCAAATGTCAATAATTCAAATATATTTTAAAGAGCCCTTTTTATATCGGCAGGTGTTACAAAATGCTTAACTTGTACAGATACATGGTTTTTGTAGCAAAGTCAGTCTAAAATAGAATGGACTCAACCCAACAACTTTTAAGCTACGCTACATAGGCTACCATCAGTATAATACCATCCCTTTTTCTTCTTTTTTACTTCATCTGTCTTTACCTAAAAGTGTAATTAATTCGATAATGTTGTGGTGACCCACAAGTAAGACTGAAAGAGACATTCACCAGGGGACTGTACCATTAAGGGAGAGGTGTTAGGTTTTAGGAGTTCCGGGTTAACGTGGTGTGGCCGCTGTTCTCACTCACTGACAGTGTGATATAATTATTGAAGTGGAGAGTAAAGCTGACTCGACGCACCTCTGTCTCTTTTCTCCTCATTTATTGCACTCCACAATGTGATTTGCTCAATTGTAATTATTCACCTAACATAATTAAAGTATCTTCATATTTTTTTGGGTGCGTGTGTGCGTGTCTGTCTGTCTGACTGACTGACTACCCATTGTTAAATAGCATAGGGATTAGAGACACGGACTGCCACGTAGTTGACAGGGGTTCAACCTTCGCTACTGACAAAACAAATTAGGAATTAGGATAAAATTAAACTTTGCTGGCTATAGCTACATTACACTAAGCCTAAAGTAAAACTGTTTATGGTTATATTGCGATGGACGAACTGCACCGATAACTGACATGGCTCTCGATTTCCATTTACATGGCGTAGTGGTTAGATATTCAACTGCCATTGTTTTATAAATAAACAAACCAGCCACGGAGTGATTGGAGTCATTGTTTTCATTGTAAGTACTATATTGCTATTAGCTAGCCATCTAGAGTAATCTCTTTCTAATTTAACAGGTTGAATGTAGTGTAGCGACCCTGTTATACTGGTTGTTGGTTTGGATGTCAGCTAATGTAGGGAACTAGTTTCGAGTTTCAACTAATTGTTCGCCAGAATAAAGACCCTTCAACGGGAATCTGCTGTCTTCCGTGTGTCAATGTCATTACCAAAGAAACATGAACAAACTCACGTGTCCTGCTGTGCTTTGGTGTCTGGTTGGTGCCTTGGTTTGTCAATTCAGGTTTACAAAATCTGCGTGGCTTCAAACCAAACACCATATCGGTCTGTTGCAAATAATATGCATTCCCAGCCATACAATTTGCAATGTTCCTTCGACGCAGTAAGCCAGGTGCGCCTTTTTTAGTTACTTGATTAACACCTCATCTCTACACCAGTGTTGCCAGATTTGATTGACTGTAAACTGCACAATCACCCACAGACTCCACAATAAAACCGCCTGAACGCTATTTTTTCTATACAACGACATCTGTAAATTGACCCGCCCAAGCCCATTTTTGCCCACACAATGTCATTAAAAAGATCCCAATTATGCGGAAAACCACCCCATCTGGCAAAAATGCTCTACACATGTATCACGTGCAAACAAGATTTTTTCTCTTCAAAAGTAGTTATATTCAATCAAGAGAGAAGTTATCTGCTTTCATCAACTGAACAGTTAAATGTTTTGTTCTAATATATATTTGTCAACTTTTCCGAAGAGAGAAATAAATACTATATTAATAATATGTAATTTTATTAATATGTAAATTTCAGGTACCTATATATTTACATTTTGTTGGTTTACACTGTGTGACTGAGTCTAGGGAGGTTTGATCAGTTTAAAAGTTAGTCTTCCACAGAGAAAGAGGAGTGGGAAATTAAGTGGGAAGACAAGGACAGTGTTCATCATACTTTGTCCTATTCTTGGTTGAACATTACATATTGTGGGGGAAGGGCAGTGCCTTTATTGCATCCAACTAGTTATCTGCCAGGTCAATTGAGAGTATGTCGTCTGTCATATGAGTACAAATCATTACATCATTCTGGCTAGTAGGTATAAATGACAGATGGGTTAACCATTCAAATCAGACCACAGTTATGTGGCTCACAAGACCTTCAAATGAAAATACAGTCCATTTTTTGCAAGTGTTTATTTAGTGAAACCATCTTGTGGTAAGTTTCAATCAGTAACTCTTATCATGATTTGATCAATATTAATTTGTAGTTACAACATGTGTTTACTGTTTGGCCTTATCTGGAAATCATTAATAAGAGTGTTGACCTACTGCATATATTGAATGTATATGTTTTTTTTATTTACAGTTTGATGCAAGCAATACTTGAAGACCCATGCTGCAATGAGCTCCATGATGAACATTATCATGCAAAACACCTCTATTGTGCGCCCTCCATATTTCTTCATCACTGGCTTCCATGACATTCCTCATAATTTTGTCATAATTTATTATATATTCTTGTGCATTGCCTTTATTGTTTCTGTTTCTGGGAACTCCACTGTCATTTGTATTATATTCACTAAACGCAGTCTTCACGTCCCAAAGTATATTGGCATTTTAAACTTAGCCGTGGCTGACTTAGGTGAGAGCAGTGCACTAATTCCTAATCTGATTAAGACC